>RJWT010000608.1:0-62128 GCA_004365215.1 Cuniculus paca
TCCTCCTCCTCCTCCTTCTTCTTTTTCTTCTTCATCTTCCTTCTCTTCCCAGCTCCTTTCTTTGGTTTCTTTGTACCTTTCATTATTTTTCTGGGGGTTTTAGGATACCTTCTCCTTCTACCTTTCTACTCTCCATACACCTTCCCCTCTGCTCAGTTTCAAATAACTTCCACTTTGGCCAACTCTCTTTCTGGAGCTCTTTGCATCTGTGATCTACAGATGGCTTCAGGGGCCTCAGATCAGTGCCTTCCCCTGGCCTCCTCCCTCTGTGTTTTATTTTCATTCCTGTCTACGTTCACCACCCTGTCTGTGATCAGTACTCATCAGTTCACCTTCACATGGTCCATGTGCTCACAACCTGTAATGGTTGATACATTGTGTCAACTTGAGAAGTTTAGAAGATTAAGTGATTCAGCAGAGAGCCAGGGTCCTTGCTTTGTAAACATCCTCATCCTGTGCAAAAGGAGGGCAGGGAGATGGTATGAGTGCTACACCCACCTAAAGCATGCATAGGGGGATAGCTTGCATATAATATAAGGAAAGAAAAAAGACTTGCCACCCCTCTTTTGCTCTTGTTGTTTTTGCTGTTTTCTCCTACCATGCACTATTGCCCCTGTGCCACACCACTCTGCCTTGGAGCCAGCTGATTATGGAGTGAAACCTCCACAAACTATGAACTAAATAAACCTTTCTTTCTTTCATTTTGGGCATCAGGCATTTTGTCTCAGCAATGAGAAAAAAGTAACCAAGACAGAAGTTGGTACCAGGAGTGGGGTTATTGCTGTCACTATACCTGACCATGTGGTTCATGAGCCTTTGAGAATGGCTTGTGGGAAGTGTTTGGAAAGGTTCAGAGATGTTGCATGAAAGAATAACACTGGAATGCCTTAGACTGTTCTATTTGGGAAATTCTGGTCAGAGCTCAGAAGATCAAAAGGCTGATAGAAATTCTTCCAGTAAAGACTAAGTGCAGGAGGTCTTTACTGGAAAGAAGGACTGGATTGGCTGCTGGACCAGATAATGTGTGTCATGGCTTGGCAAAAGCTAGTCTGTATTTTGCTCATGTTGAATCTTTGCTTGAGACTAAGATTAAATGTGGTGGACTAATTAATCTGGCAAAAGAAACTTCAAGACAGTTAAATTTGAGGTGGTGGCACAGTTATTGCTGGAGGCTTTTTAAAAATATTTATGTTGCAAATCAAGAGCAAAGAACCCAGTAGAATGATTTAAAATGCTGTTGGTTTGGCCAGAAAGTAAAGCTACAGTGAAGCTGTGGACTACAAAGACAGAGCTGAAATCTCAATTGCTGAGAAGGAACAGAAGAATAAAAAAGATAGCCTGAGGGCATCACAAGAAACAGCAAGTCACCACCCTTTGCAGTCTCAAAACTGCAAAAGTGAAAGACGTTGCTTTGAGGAGAAAGCTGCAGAGCAGCATGTTTCAGAATGGCAACAGTATAAAAAATTAGTTCCTCAAAATTGGATTCAGAGTGCCCAGAGATCCAGGCATTTGACCCTGACAGCCAAGAGAGAGGGAAACCTGGCTACTGCTCCAGCTGACAGTAAATGGCATCATCCACATGGTGTTGGTTTTAGGTACATGCAGAACACAAGAGTTATGGGGTTAAAAGGCTTCCACCTCTACTTCAGAAGGCCTGAGAGGCTAGGCAATGTGCCCTTGAGAGGGCAATGTGTGAAGCTGTGATTGTAAAGCCAAAGGTGCAGGGGAGACCCCAGAAGTTTGGAAAAGCCAGGAACATGAATTGTCTAAGGAAAGCTGCAAGGAGGGAGCAAAGTGGGCCTAAGAGAGAAGCTGTGGGAGCTACAACCATCAAAAGTGCCATAGGGGTGGAGTCATTCAAGCACTTTGGAGCTCATGATTTGCCACAGATTGCTTCAGGTGCTAGATGTGGAACAATAGGACTTCATGTTTCCCCTGCTGGATTTTAGACTTGCCTTGGTCTCATTCCTTTGTATTCCCATTTGTAAATTTTGAAATGGGAATGTTTATCTAGTGCCTTTGAATGCTGGAAGTATTTTGCTTTGTTTTCATTTTTACAGAGGTTCACAGCTAAGAATTTGCCTTGTTTCTAAGAGGAGACTTGAAACTTGGAACTTTTAGCAATGCCGAAAATATTAGAACTTTGGCAACTCTTGTAGATGGACTAAATGCCCTTTGCATAAAGGGATGTGCATGAGTCTTTGGGGGGCCAAGGGTGAAATGTTATGGTTCTAATGTAATATGATGTTGATAGACTTAATGCTGGTTCTTACGGATTGTTAAACCTGTGTTATAATGTTCAAGTAATGAAATGTTAAGTGTAAGCATGTCTTTGTATTTGGAAATCAGTTTAAAGAAATGTGTCTGCTTGCCAAGTTGACAAGGGGTGGATTGTAATGGTTGGTACATTGTGCCAATTTGAGAAGTTTGTAAGTTTAACTAAGCCATTCAGCAAGGAGCCTGAGTCCTCACTTGGTAAATATCCTCCTGTGTAAGAGGACAGGGACATGGTGTGAGTGCTACACCCACCTGAAGTGTGTGTGTGGGAGGTAGCCTGCATACAACATAAGTGAGGAAAGAATCCCTCCCCTCTTTGCTCTTGTTGCTTTTGCCATCTTCCACCACCATGAACTGCTGCCCCTGTGCCATGCCACCCTGCCTTGGAGCCAGCTGATTATGGACTGGAATTGCCACAAACTGTGAGATAAATAAACCTTTCCTTCCTTAACTTTGGGTGTTATGTATTTTTTCTCAGCAATGAGAGAAAAGTAAGCAAGACATGGCCCCTACTGATCAAGTTAGCATCTTTCCTCACTTGTGTTCTGTGACAATATCCAGGTGGATTCCCTGGCCTCCATTCAAATATATATATATATATATATCACTCTAGCAGCCAGGGTGACCCCTAAAATAATAACCTGACAATGTCAGTGCTAGAGTTAAAATGCTTTAATGTTTTCTCTATCTGGGTTAGGGAAAATATATATCTGAACATAACTTCCTTCATATTCTATGTTTCTGTTCAAGTTTCTGTTGCCATCACTAACTCCCTCCCTCTCTGCTGACTCCTCTCCAGATAAAGCTGTCTCTGTCCTCTGTGATCTTGTGCACATGGTCCTTCTACCTTACACTTCTGTACATGCTCCAGGTCTTGAAGCATTTGTCACATTTCCTGGCAAGAAGAAGTACACCAATTTCAAGACAAACTGAATTGCCCCTGTTTGTTCTTCTGTATTCTTCCCAACTCTTATTTGTAACTTCTTTGCAATACTCTTGCTGATTAAGGAGGATTTAAAGTTTGATCCCAGTCTGAGCAACTTAGTGAATTAGGGAAACACTTAAAATCAAAGACAACAAAGAAATACTCAAGATGTAACTCGCTGCAAAAACCCTAGGTTTAGTACAGAGGGCAAGGGAGATAGTTTATTAGATTTGAAGAAAATTAGGGAACTTTTAAACAGTGGGTGATAATAAACGTATAGCAAGGCACAACAAACAAATAACAAAAAACTTAAGATGGGGTTCATCTTAGAAAACATAGATTGGATTTGTAGGACAGCTACTTACTATGTTGATATAGCTTTCTTTTCTTTATCCTTACTTAGAAAGAAAAGCGGAGGGGGAAAATGTTATGGAGCTTTATAAGGCAGATGGAGTGGAGGCTTAGATTTCAGATGACAGGGAGATGAGAAGGACAGATCAGAATGCTGAGATTGAATGAAGAAGGAATGGACAGTAAGATTTGTAAGTTGAGAGAATAAGATGATAAAATATAAGAGGACAAACATGTACGAAGGAATGGGAAAGTAAGACCTGTAGGGTTGAAATAGAAAATGCATAGAATACAAAAGTTATGGCTAAAGATTTTTTTTTCAATTTGCAATACCAGAAAAGGAATGGCTCTTAAATTCTTATAAGAGATGAACTAAAATAGAATCGATTTTATGTGAAGTGAGAATGAATGTTTTTCTATATCAAGGATATAACCTAATTTCCTGAACAAGTATGACCTAATTGACAGTGTTTTTCACTGGGTATTTTCTTTCACTACTTTAATGGAATTTGGCACTCCTTTTCTATGTATAATTTTATTTTCCACTGTACCTGAGGCCAAGTCATACTGCTCATTCACCTGAAAAATTTCCATGCTTGTAGTTTCAGATGCTGGAGGAAAGACTAGATTGGAGGTTCTTTCACATGGGGAGCTGACTTTGTGCAGGGAGAAGCTTGGTACGGGGAATCCGGGAGCAGGTGATGGCAAGAGGCAGGGAATCATCGGGGTGCGATTTGTCTGTGCCGCTTTCCCATAGCAAACGTATTGATCATGTGTCATGAACACATGCTGACAAAAAAGAGGAGAAACAAAAATGAATGTGTCTGATAATTTACTGAATTTCCCACTGAAGCCCATGTCTGTGAGGCTGTAATTCCCCTTGTATGTTTCAGAGAGCAAAGGAGGAGCTGGCTACAGCCTTCTCTCATAGCAAACGTTGAGACAGCGTCAGCATCTGCACAGGTGACGCGTGCTTTGCTCTGCTGCCATTTTCATGCTGACTTACCAGGGCTGGGTCGTACTCTCACAGAAGAAGGAATGTGGATTACTCAGTGCATCTTTTGCGATGTCTTGCGCATATTTGCAATCAAATCAAGTGCAGTTGGGTTTGGTTACTTGTGATGCTTTGTTTTCAATAGTTTGCGTGAACAGCGACCACAATGGGGGAGGCGACCTTATACTCAGATGGCCCTCCCTTGCTCTAGTACCATAGCAGACTAAGGCAAGATTTTCAATTTTCACTGAATTTTTAATTTTTATTAGTCCATGTTTGCAGTACACAACGATCACATTCCTTGCAAGGAGCTAGTACGTGTACAGAACACATCTTAATTCTATTTTCATCACCCCCTCCTTCTTCCCCCTCCCTCCATCTCTTGGTACCCTTCCCATCTGAGACGGCTCTGTCTTCCTATTTCCTATCATGTCTTTTATTGTGCTCTTTGTTTATGATTTGAGATTCTTATATTAGAAAAGCTATGTGATATTTAAGCATGTGTGTCTGATTTATTGCACCTATCATGATCTCAAGGCGCATCCATTTTTCTAAACATGACTCAAGTTTATCTTTCTTTATGACAGCATAGTACTCCATTGTGTACAAATACCACATTTTCTTTATCTGTTCATCTGTTGATGGGTGCACAGGATGCTTCCAAGCTTAGCTGTTGTGAGCTGTGCTGCTATAAACACAGGTGTACATGGATCTCTGTAACGTGACATTTTAAACTCTTTTGGGAAGATACATAGAAGGGGAATAGCTGGGTCAAATAGAATTCATAGTTTTAGTATTTTAAGGAATCTCCACAGTGATTTCCACTGCAGTTGTACTAATTAACACTCCCACCAACAGTGGAGGTGGGTTCATTTTCCCACAACTTCTCCAGAAATTGTTATTTGAATTCTTGATGATGGTCACTGTTATGGTTGATACATTGTGTCAACTTAAGAAGTTTAGAAGTTTAACTAAGAGACTCAGCATGGAACCAGGGTTCTTACTTTGTAAACGTCCTCATCCTGTGCAAAGGAAGGTAAAGAGATTTTGTGAGTGCTACACCTACCCTGTAGGGGAGGTGGCCTGTGTACAGTATAAGGGTGGAGAAGAGGTTTGCTCTGCCCCTCTTTTGCTCTGCCTGCTTTTGCTGGCTGCTGCCTTGAAGTGTTGCCCTGTGCTACCTGCACCCTGCCTTGGAGTCAGCTGATTATGGACTGAAACTTCCACAAACAGTGAGCTAAGTAAACTTTTCTTTCCTTCATTTGAGATGCTGGATATGTTGTCCCAGCAACAAGAGAAAAGTAACCAAGACAGCCATTCTTCCTGTGGTAAATTAGATTCTCAGTATTGTTTTAATTTTCATTTCTCTAATGCCCAGTGTTATTGAGCATATGTTTAAGAACTTACTATTTGTGCTTCCTCTGCCAAGTTATCTATTAATTTCATTTGCCTATTTTTTTATTAGGTTTTCTATCTTGGGGTCTAATTTTTTTAGTTCTTTTTATATTCTAGATGTTAGTCCTCTGTCTGAGTATTAGCTGGCAAAAATATCTTCCCATTCTGTAGGTTGTCTCTTCACTCTGTCGGTGGTTTATTTCCTGCACAAAAGCTTTTTAATTTGGCATGATTGCATTTGGTGATTCTCAGCACTATTTCCTGGGCGACCAGGATTCTGTTCAGAAAACCCTTGCCTACGCTGTGCCTTTAACTTTTACCTGTTTTATTTTTCGGTAAGGTGAGTACTTCTGTTTTAACATTTAGTTCTTTGGTACTTTTGCCTTTAGTTTAGTATATGGTGAGAGATACAGGACTAGACTGCATCTTCTGAATGTAGCAGTCTAGTTTTCCCAGCACCATTTAGTATTAAAGAGGCTGTTTTTCCTTCAGTGCATGTTTTTGACTTCTTTGTCAAAGATCAAATATTTGAATGTTCCTGGGATTGTTTCTGCATCCTTTATTTGATCCTCTGTGTTTTTCATGTCAGTATCATGCTGTTTTTTACCACAGTAGCTTTGAAATCTAACTTCAAGTCAAGAATTGTGATGCCCCCTGCTTTGCTCCTTTCCCAAGATTCCTTTGCTACTGTTGGTCTCTTCTAGTTCCACATGAATTTTAGGATTGTCTTCTCCAGTTCTGTGAAGAAGCTGGTTGGAATTTTGATTGTAATTGTAATTAAATCTGTATGTCAATTTTGGAATTACGGTTAATTTGATTATATTGGTTCTGCCTATCCAGGAACTGGGGACATCTTTCCATTTTCTGTATTCCATAGGTTACAATATAATGAGATCAGTACAGGATCAAGGCTTTTTTTCCAAGAACATTATAACTGTAATAATATAATGCATTTATTAACCTGTTCACAAAGTTATTTTACTTGCTTTAAGTATGAAATATCATATATAAACTATTTACCTTATATGAACAATTTAAGTGGACAAGGTGGACAAGAACCTATATTGTAATAGCTCAATATGGAATCACAACAATTTGAAAATTAAGTATCTAAATTCTGAAAGGGAAGATTTTTACCAAAGATCACAAAATTTAGAATTTGCAGTTTTCAAACCTGAACTGAATTTACACGAAGATGGGTTTGTACTATACCTCAGTGTATAACACACACTCAGAAACACATCCACATGCATCTGTGGGAGCCTGACTTCATCAATGTGGTCTTAATATGTTGTTTATGACAGGAATCCCCAGTATATATCATTAATTCTGCAGGTCAGGCCTCATGAATAAACCATGTATATTAAACATATCTACATGATGAACAAGCAGAAATTTATAAAGAAAAGCAAGTTTTGCAACAATTACTAAGGTTAAAGAAATATTTCCTATGTCTTTAAAACTGCAGGTTGGTGCTAGGTGCTTCTACTTTAAAACTATTGTTCTTTTATTACACTTAACGATTTGTAACTTAAAATATGAATGGGTAATATTTCATATGTTATACATCAGAGTCTGTGCAATTTTCCTGAAAAGGAATGAAATGTAGTCCTGTGAGATATACTAAGCGCCCAGCCCCAGAGCAAATGTGAAAGGAGCTCACTGCATAGATCACGTGATAATGACAATTATTCACAGCTGTGAAGATCAGGACAGAAATTAATTGATGCTGTGTGTGACAAGCTCGTGTCAGTGTTCTGATCTCCTTCCTGTTCTCCTAACAATGGTGCTGGCCTGTGAGTGTGTGTGTGTGTGTGTGCGTGTGTTTCATTGGTACTTTGATAAGGTAATACTGTGTGGGAGAAAAGGTAGGTAGATAGGTTACTGTAAGAATTTAAGTATTTGCGATGTGCTAAGTGCTTTCATTGAGATAAACTCAGCTTCTTAGTAAAGATGCAGAGTGAAGCCTGGAATCCATTGCATATTTTTATGTGTTATTTGTGAGCCCTGGCTGTATTAGCCCAGTTATTTACAAAAGCGTTTGTGAGGTGGGACTCTGGTGTGTGTTTGGCTGTCTTTCCTTGGGGGAAAATTGTATGTCTTAGGGAAAGTGAGCCGGGAAGGTAAAGCAGGTTGGAGCTAGGAGTAATGTGGTCAGCGCTTCCTTCTGGCTGTTGGGTGGAGATGGAGACAGAGGTCGCTCAGGTGGAGACAAGCACTGGTTAGAAATTCATTTCAGTGATCAGGGCTGCGAATGGTCGCCCAGGAGAGGCCTTTAGGAGGTGACTGTGAATAGGTGCATACCGATAGGATATGGGGTCTGAGAGAAAGAGAAGGCTCCTGGCCCGAGCCTCCAGTGGAATATCATTCTCCTCCCTTAGAAGGCAGCATCCAGAAAAGGTTCTGCCTTGTGGTTTCTACAAAGCTTGCCTTTGCCTTCCCACCCAGCTTGCTGATTAGAAGTTTAATCAAAATTATGTTATGCCTGAAAAGAAAAATAACAATGGTGACAGCAATAAGCAATATTTGATGGCACTTAAAGTTTAGGAAATGTTTTAATATTTTCTACTGGTGGTCGCCCAAAGGATTTCTGTACCTTTTTAAGAAAATGAGTTAATTTTTTGAAACTCTTACATGATTTGGAATATCCCTTTATATGCAAATGCATAAAATTCAGTTCATATGTACTTAAAGATTGAACTAAGGAAATAAGACTGTCTTGTAATATATCAAAAAGTGGTTAAGAGAAGGCACAAATGGGCAATAGTGAATGGTATCATCAAAGTGTGAATTAACATATACACTTTGTTTGCCTCTCAGATCCCAGGTTTGTCAGTGCCCACCTCATCCCAGAGAGTGACAACCCAGAAGATGACAAAGTATATTTTTTCTTCCGTGAAAATGCAATAGATGGCGAACATTCTGGAAAAGCTACTCATGCTAGAATAGGTCAGATATGCAAGGTGAGGTAAAGAAAAAAATAAAGAAGATGCCAATGTCCAGTTTCATTTCTTTTATTTTCCACCTGTGTGCAAGTACAATGAAAAAGAGAGCTAAAATGTGTTTAATCTCACAAAAATGTTTGAACGGGACCACGTGATGGAGAATACATCATAGTTGCTTTGCAGTCACTCTTCCCAGTGAGACCGCCAGCAGACGTTGTGACGAACAGCATTATTTCACAACCACATTGTGCGAGCTCAGTTTGAAAGTCCTGAGACATAAAATGTTTCTTGGCTATAGAGATATCAAACACCTGCCTTATCTGGGGGAATATCACTTTTGGCATTTTGAGATTAAACAGTTTCCTACAGGAAGCTTGGCAAGCTTGGAAGGCATACTTCCTGTTGGATTGTAAGAAAAGTTGGTTATGGCTTTCTCCGTACAGAAATGCATAGGTGAGAAGCTCTTTCTAAGGCTTAGTTTATTGTGTGGCATGATGCTGGCTTTAATATTGCAGTGTAATGCTACATATACAGAATAAGAATCATCAATAAAGATTCATTGATTAGTTAGTATCATCAATCTGAAGCATGTTTAGCGATTAGAAAATTAAGAAATTGAAAATACCTGGAAACAAAGAAATAAAATGTGAATAGGTGAACCTCTTTTCTCAAAAAAAAAAAAAAAGATTGTTTTAAACATATTACTTGAAAGGGTTAGGGGCTGGGGATATAGCTCAGCAGCACAGCACCTGCCTGGCAAGCACAAAGTCCTGAGTTTGATTCCCAGTACCAAAAAAAAAAAAAAAAGAAAAAATAGGATTAAACATCTTTATAATATAGAAAATATAAACCAGTGTTCTATTTTGAAGGAAACTGTATGTTCCTTCAACATAAGCACATAAATATTATTTTAAAAGACTAGTTGCTGGTAAATATATACCTTTCAGTAAAATTTATTGCTATGTTTAGGTTAAAATTAAGTTTTATTTGCAGTGAGGAAATACTTTCAAAATATTTTCTCTCGAATGAGTTTCCTTTAGTAAAGTTTGTGCAAATATTTTCTCGGCATGTTATTTACAAAGTATAAATTGCTTCAGTACTTTGAGCTTTAAAGTACTTGATGCTACCATGTTTATTAGGAGGACAAATTTTTGGTGTATAATCTAAAGCCTGCATTTCTCACCGGGTCAATAAACAGTGACCGATCCCCTACTGTGTACCAATTGTTAGCTGGAAACCTACATGCACAACTGAGGAAGATTTCAAAAATACACTGTAAGCACGAGAGAGTTATATTAAATCAAAACAAATTCCAGAGTGGAAACTGCTCACTGCAGAGTGGTAATAGAATGGAGAAAAGCGACATGAATTTTATAAAATGTTTTTAATTGGAAACGAAAAGTTGTGTATATTTGTGCTGAGCAGCATGATGTTTTGATGTGCTTGTGCATATACGGCAGGGTGGCTAAGTTGAGCCAACTAACATATGCATACCTCACACAATTCCATGTGGTGAGGACACTTAAAATTCCTCTCTGCGATTTTAGGGAATATGATACATTATTATTAACTGTATGCACCACATTGCACTGTAGCTCTCTGGAAACTTATTCTGCTAGCTAATGGAAATCTTGCATCCACTCAGCAATATCGTCCAAAACCGCCCCCTCCCCCACCCCTGGAAGCTGCATTCTACGCCACTTCTATGAGCTCAACTTTTTTAGATTTCTTATTTAAATGAGCTCATGTGGCATTTGTCTTTCTGTGCCTGGTTTATTTTACTTCACACTAAGGACTCAAAATTTATCAACTTTTTAACAAACAGCAGGAATTCTCTCTCTTCCAGGCTGGAGAATCTTCCCTTGTAAATATGTGCCACTGTCTTAAGTCCCATTCATCTATTGATGGACAAACATTGGCTTTTCAACGTTAAGAGACATTTAATATGAGTGATCCTAGAGTATAATTTGCATCAGTGATTTGCCCTACAAGAAAAACAATGATAGTTACTTGCATCTGGTCATTTAAAATAATCATGGTCATTTTGAAAAGTGGAGAATTTGGAGACTCCCATGCTTGCAAACAAGGATTTTTTTTTTAAATGGGAAAATGAGAAACGGTATTTGTATTTGTCTCAAGACACAAGAGAAACTGTACTTGAAATTGCTGTTTGCAAGCACCGTGTGAGACCTGGCTTCTGCTTTTCAGAACGACTTCGGGGGGCACCGAAGCCTGGTGAACAAGTGGACCACGTTCCTCAAGGCCCGGCTCGTCTGCTCGGTGCCTGGGCCCAACGGCATCGACACCCACTTTGACGAATTGCGTAAGCAGCTGCTGCTTTTTTACGAAGGACGTTTGTTCAGACTTTGCCAAGACCCTGAAAAATGCAACTTTCCCAATTTTGTTTTTATCCAGAGGACGTGTTCCTGATGAACTCCAAAGACCCTAAAAACCCAGTTGTCTATGGAGTGTTTACCACCTCCAGGTAAATAACTTTCATTACTATTTTGTCACGGAAATTGCTGCTCTAATCTTTGAGCTTTTGTTATTTCCAAAAGGAGTTGAAATAAGGTAGGACACAAGTAGTTGCTTGTTTTATAAAATATGTTTTAGCAAAGGTCACGAGCATTGTAAATAGCATGGTGAAGTGGTTGGAAAAGCTGGTGTTGTATCCTGTGTGTAGCTTTGATTGAAGCATTCAAATGAAAGATAATGAAAATAGGAGCATGGGCCATTGTTTATGGAGGTATAAACGAAGAGTGAAGAATCTTGAATCAAAATATGTATGAATAGAAAATTCAGAATATATGCTTATAACATATTTAAAACCATCTCCCACCCCGGCCCAATCCCTCGAATCAATAGCTCAATGAATGAGGCACAAGAAAAGCCCAGATATTCTTTGGTAACTTCGGTTCCACTGAGATGGAAGGCATCTCTCTGACCCACTGGCCGACGTGAGACTCTAAGGAGAAAACACAGCCTGGAAGGCAGAAGCAGCCAAGGCCCCTGCTCCTCTGCCCCACTCCAGCCCTTCCTGGCCAGCTGTCCCTGCAGACCTCGAGGGGGCACAGAGAAAGGCACACATTCTGGAAAGACAAGCACTCACAAATAGAGCTACTGAGCCTTAGGTGCTTTAAAAAGCATTCATAAAGCAGTCTACGATGTTTCAGTTCTATCCAGAGTTTAAAACTTTTTAAAATGAGCAAACACATGCTCTTTATAAAATCTAATTTCTGTCTCTGTCTCTCTCTGCTCCTGTCTCTATCTCTGTGTCTGTCTCTCCCTCTCAGTTTTTATGGGCCACCTCCTAATCCACATTTTGAAACTAGCAATATAGAACAATCCAATAAGACCAAGTAATAAGAATAACAGACCGCCTTAGCCCTAAATTCGTCCTGGCCAATGCCTCTGTACTGTCTCATACACAATTCAGACTCCACTTCCTCCTTGCCACTCTCCACACCTCCGCCCCTCTTGAGCTGTCCCCCCTGCCCTTGCCCAAGGCTCCCCTGTCCATTTGGCAGCCAAGCGGTCCCAGCCCCGCAGGCATCCACCCCTTCCCATCACCCAGGGCTGCAGAAAGAAACCCACACGTATTTAACAGTTACAAGGAGGAATAGGTAAACTCGCCAAAGGAAAAACTATTTCAAACCAAAAGTCAGGAAGCGTACTGTAAGTGATCGTAACAGCCTGAAGAGGAAGATTCAAGACAGTGCCCAGTGCTGGTTTATTCTGTAAATATTAAAGCCATACAAAATGTTCATATACATTTACTTAACACAAATGAAGAAACCTAGAGTACTAAATCTGTAGGTAAGCTCCTGTGCCTACGTAATTTCTGCCCTTTGCTGTAAAAACAGGAAAACTAAACTAAAGATTTTAGGAGGCTCACATAAAGCAAATATTAATCCATTTCTTCTGCTTTTTCATTGCTTCATCCATTGGTTCTTAATTTAAGAATGCATTAGAGTCATATGGAAAGCATGCTAGAAGTCTGTCTCTGCCTTTTAAAGGCAAAAATTTAAGAAACATAAAATAATAAAAGGTGAGGTCACTGGAGCACACTTCTGCAGTTCCTGAGTCTTTAGGACCGAAGACATTTCTAGCACATCCCCGGGGGGGCGGGTCACGGGTCAGGGTCAGGGTCAGCATTAGGGTTAGGGGCACACTGTGGCTGCCACAGTGGTAAAATTTGACTTCTAGTTCAGGGAGATGATACTTGCTAGCGAGTTCTCAGAACTGTACATTGTACTCACTGATCTCGCCAGTAAATAAGCAGAATGTGGACTAGTGGAAAGACACGGATGCCATCGCCTCACCTTACCAGCTGTGGTCTACCCAACGAGTGTGAGTGTGCTGCACATCCGGTCAAGAACACTAAGTTCTATAAGGTCTTGTTGATGTTAAGCTGAACCGGACCCATGTGGATGGTGTCAGCGGAAGCACCTCGCCCCCACGAAGCCTACGTCTGCCCAGCATGGTCCACTCAGAGGGGTTTGCAGGAATCGGTTTCCAGACACACGTGGTTTTCATTTGGCCTCCTTCACACGCGATTTTCTATGAGGGGCACTCAGCCCTGAGTGTTCCGTATTGTAAGCAGCGCAATTCTTTAATATCTTTGTCCAGATATGTTCCCCAGCCCTAGGCAGGTATGCAAAACAAAATACAAAATTTTCACAGCTCAGTGACAAACTTCCAGTTTACTTCCATTACCTGACTTTTGTTACCAAAATAATGTGAATAATCGCTACAATTCTCCACTTTAGCTGGGATGAAAGAGCTATCAACTGACTACTATTTGCTATGTTGGAAAGAGACGATTTTAAAAGCCTTCACAAACACCAAACTGTGACTTGATGTAATACTTCGGTGGTTTGGGAGATAAAAATAATGTTACGTGGCACATCATTTGCCATGGACAACTCATTTTCTGTACAAATTTCAGTGTATAAAATGAGTTCTTAAACATGCATGCTTGTTTAAAATGTTGCTTGAGGCTTAGACAAGGTTTATATTTTTATTTCTATATGGTGTTAAAATTGAATTCTCATTTAGAAAAGATTTTCTACATGTTTTTCCTATCAAAATTTAATAATTTGATGTGAATGTGTATATAAAATGAATGCTAAAGATAGCTTCATCATACTTTCTGCTGTTGAGAAATTATAATTTGTTCTCTTGTGACTTGTTAAAATATATACACATGACTAACATAATCCCAAATATTATTTGAGATTGCTAAGAATTTATATTCAGGTTTCCTTTAACTATTTTCTTTGTTCGTTTTTGCAGAATTGGGGCTGCAACTCAGGGCCTTGTGCATGTTAGGCAAGAGCTCCACACTGAGCTGCACCTCAGCCTTGTGTTCAGGTTTTGCTGCCTGACATCTGATACGTAAAAACTCGATCTCAACAGCTCTCCTGCTGTGATGTAAAGATAAATGGCACCTTCTGTTCTCTCTGTTTGCAGTAACATCTTCAAGGGGTCAGCCGTGTGCATGTACAGCATGAGCGATGTAAGAAGAGTGTTCCTGGGTCCCTACGCTCACAGGGATGGTCCCAATTACCAGTGGGTGCCCTACCAGGGCAGGGTCCCCTACCCACGACCAGGAACCGTAAGTACTTCGCTGCTCACAACGGGAGTGATTGTATTTCTGCCAAAGGTTAAAAAGAGGAGAAAAGAGTGTAGCTCCAAATGAGCATTAAACACAGATCATGTAGAACAAAGTTTCTAAGACTGTAAATGAAAGCGAGACTAAGATTTACTGTGCAGGCATGGAATTGCACATTAAAAATCAGCGTTTACCACTCAGCACCCACACTCTTGAGAAACCAAAACTGAATAGACAGCTGCACCTCTTTTCCCTCCTAGTGGGGTACGGGGGAAAGGGACTCATGTAGGCCTAAAACATACAGGACCTGGTCAGGCTTGGGGAAGGTTCAACGTTGCACTTTAAATTGGAGGAAAAAAAATTGCAAAAGTGCCAACATTGTCATCCCATGGGCCTAGCATAAACTCCTGAATGTAGCTGAAGAAGACAGCAAGAAAAAAATTATGTCAGAGGACGCAGGGCCTGGATACCCTAATGCACACTCTCTAGCCTAACAGCCAACCTGTATCCTTACAGCAAATTTGGGCAAAGCTAGAAAAACTCAGAATCAAATCAGCTCTGAATCACCACCTTAACATAAGGGGCAAAAGCAGAAAAAGACATTAATATGGTAAAAAAAAAAATTAGGGAAATTGGTATCAATGATGCAGCTATCATAGATTAGTCAGAGACCACCACAGTCCCCATGGTAGCGTTTGCCGTAAGGGAACTTCCAGGAGAGGATGTCAGAGAACATTGACCATGAAGTGTTGTTGTTACTCTAATTCACTTTCTTACTTTTATATTTTGATTAATTCAAAATGTGTTTTGAATTATTTTATTAGGTGTAGAACACTTTTAACATTTTTATTTTCCCTTTATCGCTTAATTTGCTTATGAGAAAATTGAAACTTTTGCATTTCACAAACATTACTTCTCGCTGATGAATCTGGTAGTAAAAGTTAAGGAGGATCTTAGAATAATAAATGATTGAGGGGTATATATTGTGTACAAGTCAAATGGGTTTTATGAAAGCACAAGATATTTACTTCTTATCTTATGATAAACTGGTCTTTCTTTGTGTCGAGATAGGTTTCTCTACCTATGGCTAATTCATGCGCATGTGCTCGAAATATAAATCCACTCCTTCTAGGTCCACATCGGCAAAGATGATGGCCCATCTCCTAAGTGCTAGATACTGTGCTATTTTCAACCATAAAGATGAATCCCATTTTTAACCTGAATATCTGCACAGTATGTTTGGAATTAATAATAGCCATTAGGACAACTGTGGAAAACACTGCATTGCAGGTTCTGTTCTGAGTGAAGTTTGTGTACATGTAGGTATAGATACCCATGTAAATAGAGATGTAGATATAAATCTTAGTAAACAACTCCTCTTCCCATTTCACAGAGAACTCTGAGATGGCAGGGTGATAAGCCAGTGTTCAGTCCACGCTGTGCAGTTCTCGCCTGCTCTTCATAGATGTTTGTTACAGCGTGAGAAATTAGGTCATCAGGCAATATTCCACCAGCACTAGGGACAGGAGCAGGAAGTACTGCCTCATCTAAGAGCTGGAGGTGGCCCTCACTCCATGCATAATGTTCTGTTGGATGAGCTTACAAATCTCGAAAAGTACCGGCTAAGAAGCGTCATTCCATCAGTGTGACTGGGGGAATGACATTGAGTGACCCTCAGACATCGTGTCAGTAGTGACACAAGCTTTTAAGGAAAAGCTTAAAAGTTTTATTAGATACAAAATAAAAAGATAATAAGGCAAAAGAATAAGATAAATTTTAAGAAAACTTAAAATCAATAAATCCTTTAGTTTAATTTTGAAACACACATCCCTAAACTTTTGATATTTTTTCATGTTAGTAAAGCAGAACACAGTTTTAAATGTTTTGAAGTTATGTTTTTCCAGTCTTTATAAAGAAATTTGATACTTCTACAATATAAATTTAATAATTATATGATTTATTTTAAAAATCAAGAAGTAAATTCTTAGACCCTTTACAGCACTGCATTTTGTATGCCTATGTGTATTTGTATATATGAATGCGTTTATGTAGTCTCACTTCAAAGCAGAGGGATTTCATTCTCATAAATTATTCATGATTATTCAGGACAGTGCCAAAGGCAATTAATTTCTCACTCTAAGCTCCTTGTAAGATCCAAACCATCTCTTCATTATATTTCATCTTTCAAGCTCTTCTATTAAACAGCAGAACTTACTAAAGTCTAATACAAAAAGTACCAGATTGGAGATGCTGTACTCCACACATGCTTCTACATAATTAAAAACAGTGAAATGACCATCAGTAATATTTTAGTTTTTCTCATTTCTGTTTTATTATCTTTATCTGGAGTGCTTTTATGCAGATGTGGCATTAGCCTAGCGAACACCAGTGATCCCTTCTGGATTTTGAAGGCCACTACCTTTCTGGTGGTCATGACGTCCATGCTGACTGGCCAGCTTCTTGGAATAATGCCTCTCCTTGTTCCTAGCGTTACTTTGCTTATCAAACTCATTGATGCTACTTTCTCAGGTTATGTTATCATAAGTCAGTGAAGAGTCGTTTAGATTGCTTTTTAGCTTGGAAAAAGCATTTATATTTAACATGGAGCTATAATGAAGAAAAATGAATGTATCCAAAATTCTTCTGTCTCTAACCTAATGATGAGTCGCACTGGGTGATGGCATATTCCATTCACCATGTCAAATCTCTGTCACAGGGTGCACCTCGTCAGGTGTCAGGCTTCTGCACACAGAACACGTCAAAGCCATTTCCAGTTTTTAAGAAGAAGTGATATACTTAGTAGTTTAAGTAGAGAATCACTAGAAATAGCTATTATTTGTTTAGTTTATCAGTTTAAAAAGTCACTTTAAACATAATGACACAGCAGGTATGGTGGCACAGGCCTCTAATCTCAAAAAGACAAAAATAAATACTAAAAAGTAAACGAGGACAGGTTTCGATACCTAGATTTAGAGCCATGCATTATTACATAATGTATGATCCTATTTATTAGACCTTCATTGAAAGACACTCTTCTCGCTATCCTAACATGACAGTGTCCCAGTAAAACCTTTGGCGGCTTCGACTCCACGAAGGACCTTCCCGATGATGTCATAACCTTCGCAAGAAGCCACCCGGCCATGTACAACCCGGTGTTTCCTATGAACAACCGCCCGATAATGATCAAAACGGATGTAAATTATCAGTTCACGCAGATAGTAGTAGACCGAGTGGATGCAGAAGATGGCCAGTACGACGTCATGTTTATTGGAACAGGTACACGTTTTCAAATTTAAGCTGTATATTTTCGTTAAGAATGCTGTTTAATTTGTTGAGTATACTAAGAATGAGTCAGGGTTTATAGTCACTTTCAAAGCATAGTTCACCTCTGGGAAATTACTGAAGAAAAACCTGAGTAAAATGTGCTATCTGTTTAGAAAAGTTATATTATTTTAAAGTAAATTTCCTCTTCAGCAAAAAACTGATAAACACAATCCAGTAAAACTCATAATTATGTAAACAATCAGTGTTCATAATTGAATCATAACTCTGTTTTGGTCAATAGATTTTTTAGACCAAAGATACATTGCTCAGCTCAAGCTGTGTTTGAAATTCACAGGACAATCAATAGTGACTTCAGAATATATTAATGCAAAATTATGTGAACTTTAAAATTATAATATGATGAAAAGATTTCGACAAATAACTGATAACAGCAAAATTCATTCATTGTTTCTGACATACAATGAGAAAAAAAAGACTTCAGAAAAAATAACAAAACAGGTTTAACAAATCATCAGATACTTTTCCATAGAAATTTCAAAATATCTTTTTACTAATTTCATTATTAGGAACCAATTTTCGAATGTATATTTTCAGAATTAATTCCCTCATCATTATTATTATGACATGTTATTTTATTTTCCCCTACTTGTTTGAGTGGTAATGCCATTTGTGAAGAAAGGACCTGTTACAAATCTGAAACTTGCTACTTAGGGTCAGATTCCAAGGTAATAAATTCCTAGTCTCCATTAACATTGTTAACTGACATAAATCACTGGGAAACAGAGTGAGTGCTCCACTGAAACCTTGTATAATAACATTTATTTTCCCTTGGTGAGAAGCACAAAAAAATTACACTCACTGCAGGAAAAAGGCAAGTGGGCAGTCTGCGCGGGAAAGGCTTAAGTTTTTGTAATGAAACTGTGCAGCGCTTCAAACTCTCCTGTGCCGCGGTGTCAGGTCCTGCGCGATACATTAGCATCTATTTTCACGTGTCAGAAAATTTCTGTATCAAATAAAAGACTCCCAGTGAAGTTCGGGGTCCCCTAACAGTCAATGAATAGTGTGCACCGACTTCGGGTTATGAATATCTTTAGAAAATGTAAAATAGTGTGAGCTCCGCTCGGGGATGCTAGTGTACGTGTTAACGTCAGGTGACTGTCAGGCTCGGCAGGGCGGCCTCATCTCCTTCCGCAGTGCCGCGCCTGCCTCGTCTCCACCTCTGTCTTCCACTTGTGAGAAGCCACTCGATCCCCACTCCCGTCAAAGCAGCAAAGCTTGCTTCCGGGTATTTGACCAGAGAAACCCAAGCATGAGCTCTTAATCCCTCTCGGACACAAACTGTCCTTAAAGGCACCAGTTTCATGAGAACGTCGAATGTCTGGTGATGCCCCCGGCTCTAGGTCAGTACAGACCAGGGTCATCTGTCAACAGAGTAAATTGATTACAGTAATTTTATCTTTTAACTAAGTTGCCCAACATAGTCTATTGATCCTAGTTGAGTAATCTGATTCAATTTGTGTGAAATTGTTTGAAATACTACTCTGTAAAACTTGATCTAGAACACAGATAAAGTTGTATTTGGGTACTGGAGACCCGATGAAAGGCCCTGGGTAGATTAACCTAATTTCCCTTTAATCTTCAGTGTTATGAGCCGTCTGAGGTTCTGTAAACATAGAAGGATCTTCTTAAAAGAGGACTTTTCTTTCTAACTTTACAAGGGATAAACTAGCAGCCTTCTCAAGGGTGTACAGCACGCATGTGGGTCCCTTGGAAATAGTTACCCACAGTAGGAATGCACTGACTGGCTTTTTCTGGTGAAACTTGTTCCCTACTGGCTAGGTTTTCCTCACAAGTAGGCCATTAAAATTGGTCAAAATGAACTACTTGGAGCTGGAAAGAATTGATTGAGTTGAGCCAGAACTGTAATACTGAAGAGTAAAGTATGAAATCTGAGCAGACCCCGTTCTTCATATCTGAAATATTAGAGGACTAATATCATACTAACCCTACTCAAGAAAACTGGTGGCTCCTGAAAATTAGGAAAAAGTTTGAAATCTCAACAAAATGTATTGACCTTGTATACAGTTTGTGCTTCTGAATTTTAAATTTCTTTAATACTTTATGATTAATGAACTAACATGTGAATTATTGAGAGACTACTGCAGTAAGTGGCCCTCAGTGTTCAGTCTGTGGACTTGCGGTACTACGTTCACTGCTTCCAGTGCTGGAGCCTTTGGGTGAAGCAGCAGCTGGACCCGCAGGGCTGACTGCTTTGCTGCTTGGCCGCGTTCCTGGCTTTCCTGCCCCTGCTCCCCATTCACAACAAAAGTGGAAAAAATGTCCACGTCAATTTGCTATTATTCCTAGTCATTTCTGTTTGTTTGTTTGTTTTTGGTTTTTTTCTAAGACACTTAGTGGGATTTTTAAAAATACATATAACATCATCCCACCTAGCCAATTTCTGTAGCAGTTATTGCATTTCTTAAATTACAGAGTTTTAGTTCAAACCTTCATCAAAGTCTGTTTCTGAGTTTTCGTTCTTTGTATTCCAAAGCAATCATTATCTAGCTTGCAAATTGCAAGACATGCATTTGAATGTGCACAGTTTACTAATACTTAGGCAAAAAGCAAACAAACAAAAAACTAAATCATTAGAAGGAAGCTCCAAGTCAAAATGTTCTTTTTTGAACAAATCCTAATTCTCTCCAGTCACACTGAACTCTCTAATCAGATCTGTTTCAACGGTGGTCTTCTTGCTTTCTTTCTTTCAAAGATGTTGGGACTGTTCTTAAAGTCGTCTCAGTTCCTAAGGAGACCTGGCATGATTTAGAAGAAGTTCTGCTGGAAGAGATGACAGTTTTTCGGGTGAGTGCTGCTTCATTTCAAGTGTCAACAGGTTCAGTTACGGTCGGTCCCCTGGAGAGCCGCCTGACTTGGTAGGGACACGCAGTCTGGCATGCCCTTCTAATTAGCTTGTCAATGCGAAAGCCAGACACCAGTCAAAATAAACCTTGAAACTTTCAGTGCTAGTTAAATCTAAAGAGGTAAGGAAATCTATGCCTGGCTCGTATTTTGTTTTCTCAATGATAAAATATATGATTTACATTTTATATTATTTACGTAAGTCACCCCGGTGGACACACTCCTGCCCACCCTCTCACCATCTCTTCTCTTGCGCTGTCCTCCAGGGCTGGGATAGTGTGTGACTTCCACGCGGGCGTGGCGGGAAACACGTTCAGCGTAGCAGGATGGTGGAGATGTTTCAGACACTTTTTAGCATAGTCATGAGTTTTTATTGTGTTTTCTTAAGGAAATCAGTTGTTAGCAAAAGCTGATGTTTTTGTGTCACTAGGAGCAGCTTTATTAGAGATTCCTAGTCTGCACGCTTCAGAAATGAAGACGCATGCCCTCTCCTCCTGGGTCACTGGTGGCCTGCAGAGGTTTGGACAGTGTCAGTGGCCGATGGGGCTGAAGTGCAGGGCGTGGGGTGAAAGGAGAGCAGAGACTGCTGTGTGGCCCCGGGTGACATGTCCTGCTCCTGTGGAAAGCCTGAGAGAGCTGTTTGAACTGAAACATGCTTCGCCATGAGTTATTGATCAGACATGACTGGGAAGCAGATTCAGATACAAGGTCTATTTTAATATTTTGATAAAAGAATGGTATAAACACGTTTTGAGACATTTATAACTGCAAAATATTTTGAATTGGAAAAAACAGGTGGAACAGAAAAATGGAAAAATATTGGTTGTAGTCTCACAACCCCAAATGATCTCATTTAGTCTCTGGTGCTCAGAAAGTTTATCTATAAAATGTAGAGCCTGGATTAAAATTTTCAGTTGATTTGATGCTTAATGGTGAACAGAGTCAACCCAACACTTCTCCCAGCCCTGCATTTCTATGCCAGCGTACTGACACAACAAGCACTTGCTTGCTACTCACTACATTTTGGAGAGAAAAATGAAGAAAAATCTGGCAAGTTCCTATAAGTATTTATTCCGTTGAATTGTGATGGCCTTAGAAACATGTATCCTTGAGTTGTGACACAGATATTTAGCATTAAGAAGCTAACAAAAGTCTAGCAGGAGAGTTTCGGCTCCTCGGTTGGAGCTCTGTGATGGCTCTGGTTAGGACACTTAACCCATGAGCGTCCCCAACCTTGAAGAGTGACAATAATACCTCTGTCCTTGGGAGACCTGTGAGCTAGACACACTGTACTTAAGCCACCAATGACTATGATAGGCACTGCGATCAAAATGTTATTGCTAAAATTATTTTACTGTTTTCATTCCTCTGAAGTAAAATATCCAGTAGGCATTTCTACTAATCCCTGAGTTTTCAAAATAATAGAAGCATCATCATTCTGATTTTAAAGTCAAGTGCCTTGGCCTTTTGTTAATAGGGTGTTAGTTAATCTTTATCATTTATTATGTCCCATAATAAAACAAACAAAGACATTGATACTTTAGCCTATAAATTTTAAAAATACAATAACCCAAATGGACTGTTATCTACTGTAGAGTCCATTGAGAGCTAGCAAACAAATTATGGACATTGAGGGATGGATTTATAAATTACTATTTTATGTTCTTTGTTAAATCTTAAGAGCCTAAAATACATTTTCAATCAACGTTTATTAAATGAATGAGTGAAGTAATATTAAAGCAAAAATGAAATATGAGAAACGAAAGTGTTTAAAAACCTTCCTCACAGAGACCGTCCTTACAGGGAGGTACAGGAAGATAGAGTCGATGTAGCAGCAAGCTATCCCATCAGTCTGGTCCCATCCTATTTCCTAATAGACAGGAAGTTTAATCAAATATATATATTTGATATATATATATATCACAGGAGACACTAACATAGACTATCTTAGGAATGCATTAATTATTTCCTGACTCTGCTTGTGTTAGTCTTGCTTCTTTTGCATAATTTCCTTCAGTTGTCATGCATTCTTAAAATAGGGTTCATTTATTAGTTCATCAGCAAATAAATATGCATCCATGTCTACTATAGTCCTGGTCCCATTCTGAGTTCTGGTGGCATTGGGGTGAACGCTGCACATCTGGGCCTGAACTGGCAGGGGACTGCGAGCTCTTATCTGTTGTACCTCTTAGTTTCAAGGACTTTGTCCAAAACCATTTTTGTACAGTTAATTGTTTTGAATTTTCTGAAGTTATGTCATGACCTTTAACGAGGTGTTTTTCTCTATCCTTTAATTCCTTTTACTAATTTTCTTTGAGATATTCATAAAATTTCTATTTAAAACAATTTAAACTTAAACTGGACTGTTAAAATGATCTTCAACAAAATCATGAGACACTGGAAGCCAAACATTTTGCAAGGTATTTACTATTTATTATTCTTTGTTAATCTTCTATGTACTTTTAAAAGTACACAATCGACTTTGGCTGTGACAACTGTTAGATGACACTTGTGTGACATTTAAGTTATCCTCAAAAAAATTCTCTATCATTCTGTAACAATCATATATAAACAACATTGTGCTGCTGTGGAAATGATTGTTTAGCAGTCTGCAACTTTATAAAACAAAGTTTTTTGCAACCAGAAGCACATCTCCTTCTACTGAAGCTATCTGCGCTTTCCTCCATATTCTTTGCTATGCATATTGTAGTTATTATTTCTTTGTCACTCAAGTAGACAAAACATATTTGGGCAGAGTTTAGAGAAATATTTACTTCTGACATTCTCTTCTATCAGGCAGAGTTCATACATATAATGTGGTCTAGCAATTGGAATATTTCACTGTCAAACTTTGTTTAATTTTTGCAGTGGAGGAAAAAAAAAAAACACAACACATTAAAGTGATAGCCATATACAGTGAAATGGCAAAAAGAACAGAGGCACGTCATAGCATCTGTTTCGGTTGAGCCAGTATTATTCCATTTAAAGTAAAATAAAGTAAGATACAGTGAAAGGTCAGCCTGAGCACTGTCATAGTTCGACAAGGTAAAGAGACAAGGTAGAGACGTAGGGTTGTATTTGTGCCTGATATTCTTGGGTTTAAAGACACACACACTTACGCTAGCCATTCAGCAAATTTCTCCATGTTATGATCTCCGAGAGGCCCTATCCCTGCCAGGCTGAATAACCCAGCCTCGTGTAAGCTCCTGGATGAAACCCAGTGCCTCCATGACTGTCACCATCTTGAGACTGATTCTGGGAAAACACTCCAGTTAATTACAGAATGTTCCATTGATTTCAGTCACAGCCAACTTTGTGCTAGGTAAAATCAAATCCTGGTTAGTCTCACAAGAAAAATATTTGATGGTAATAAACAATTTCCATTATGCATCTTGGTCCTTATTTATACTTTCAACTTCTCACACCAGAGAAACAATGCAATATTTGCACGTGTGTTCAATTTATTTCACTTAAAAGTATGGCCTCAAAGTGCATCCATTTAGCTAGAAATGTCCCAAGTTTATCCTTCTTTATTACTGACTAGTATTCCATTGTGTAAAAACAAACCACTTCTTTATCCATTCATTGGTTGATGGGCTATTTCCAAGATTTATCTATTACAAACTGTAGGTATGCTTATATCATTGTGGTTTGATGCTTTGAATTCTTTTGAGAAGATGTCAAGAAGAGGAATAGCTGAGTCACATGGAATTTCTAGTGCTAGATTTTTGAGAAATCACACTGATTTCCACAGTGGTTGCACCAGTCTACATGCCCACCAACAGTGGAGAAGGGTTCCTTTTCCCCCATAACCCTGCCAGCATTTGTTATTGGTTTATTTTCTTGATAATAGTTGTTCTTTCTATCTCAGCATTGTTTTAATTTGCAGGCCTTGAATGACCAGTGATGTTGAACATTTTTTCATATATTTGTTTGTTATTTGTACTTCATCTAGGAAGTGTCTGTTCATTTCAGGTGCCCATTTTTAGATTGGATTTTTAAATTTTGGTGTCTGAATTTTTTTAGTTCTTTATATATTATAAACATTAGTCCCTTGTCTGAGGAACAGCTGGCAAATTTTTTCCACTCTGTGGATTGTCTATTTACTCTGCTGGTGATTTCTTTTGCGTGCAAATTCTTTTTAATGAGTTGAGATTCCATTTGTTGATTCTTTGTGATATTTCCTGAGTGATAAGGGTTTTGTTTATAAAGTTTTTGTCTACATCTGTGTCTTCAATCATTCTACCTATTGTGAAATACAAATAAAATGTCCAATGAGAAGGAGAATTAGGGAGGGAGGGGAAAAGGAAGGAAAGGAAAAGAGAAAAAAAGAAAAAAAGAAAACAAAGCTTTTGTAAATGAAAGGGGAGAAGGATTGAAGATAAGGGTGGGGAATGGGGTAAAAAAGGAAAATCAAGGTATATCATGTACAGGTACAAATCCCTTATGATGAATGTAATCATTATATCTAAAAAATAGCAGTAAAATTAATTTAAAAAATTCCCATTATAGAATAAAGTTGTTATTAATAGATGATAAAAGGCAAAATAAAATTGACCCTGGTATAGGACTCAAGAAATGACTAATTTGCCATTAAATATTCAGAATGCCATTAAAGTGCTAAGGCACTGCCTGATTCTAAATGAGATTCGCAGTCATAAATAGGAGCTTCTGTGACATTTGCTGCATGATTTGAAGAAGCCGGCTGAAGTCCACGGAGCCTTATGTCCTCTCAGACTGAAGACTGTGATTCCGAGGACTTCCTCAGGGCTTCTCTTGGAATTAGGCTTACTAGTAAGTGGTGCCTATTGTCAGCTAGCTATGCACATGAAAACCTGGTTTACAATGCTTGAAAACTCTGTATCTAGATATTATTTTTTAAATATTTAGAATATGCAGAAGGCAGACATACAGTGGTTTTTGGTTCAGAATGTGTGGGACGTTCCCTCCCCTTCCAGCCCAGGCAGGCCCTGGTTCTGAGATGGAACCATCCCCACCAGCTCAACATGGACTCGGGACCAAGGCCCTTGTTTACAGTCCTGTTGACTGCAAAGATCGAGGATCACAAGGCGGTCACATCAATAACACGTGCATCTCGAACCCAATTTATGCAATATTACATGAACAGCTGAGTAAACAAATGAAAGAGTTTGATTTCCATTCAAATATGAAGCATAACTGATGCTTTCCAAAACCTGGCCTGTTAACGCATCCTCGAGGAGCATCTGTGAGCCCCACATCCAGTGAGCTGTGGCAGAATCCCCTGGGGTCAGCAGGTTGAGCAACTTCGCAAGTGCAAAAGCGAAAGTTGAATAAGGCCTGGATTAAAATATCTGGAGGAGCACACTGAATTAGAGTCATTGAAGATCTTGAAAAGATGCTAAGTTTTTAATTTCATTTTTACATGAACACCAATTAAATTTGCAATTGAAACCAGTTTCATAAAAAATGCTTATGAAGCTACATCTGCTTTAAATGGAAGTCATATTCACCACCAGCTATTTCTCTGAAAAAGTATAGCTTATTTAAGTGGATGGCATCTTAATATTGTCTATTAAAATTCAACTATAGGCAGTATATGGCCACACTCTTCCAAGGTGTAATTTTTTTGGTTTAAATAATAAATATGTTTGCATTAAAGAGATTCCAGGACATTAAGAACGTTGAAATCATAATATGATTCTATGGGGCCTGGTGCATGTTAGGGTTTTTTTCATGTTTTATAATTTGTATATGAAATACTTTATTTGCATTTGCCTTATTCATATTTTTGCGTTGGCAAGGAACATAAAATAAATGAATATTAATCAGTTTCATTTTAAAAAGGAACTTAGACATAGCTAATTTTCACTTCAATTACACTAGCTATCAAATTTTCTTTAAGAAGTGTTTTCCTTGCACCTTGACTAAAATTTCATGAAAATCTGCATGAAGTTAGCTGCTTATGTAATCCTGTAGCTAATTTTCATGTGACCTTTTTGCAATGGAAGATTTTCCAAAGCTTCTAAGTTTTTCCTTGGTGAATTTATCCCAGTATTGTACAAGCGTAAATCTTATTTTCAACTTTGTCTTTCAAAGCTGAGTATTTGTGATTAATTCTCTGCTTTACTTTCCTGATTTGATGCTACTAAACACTAAAAATCCTATCTCAGTAAAGACAAAATTTGGTGACATTACCTTCATTATAGTTGTCTTTATGATTGATAATACCTATGCAAAGCTGTTTAGTTATTAATTAGTATCATTCGTTTAAACTGGAAAATGGAAAGCTATTGGAGATCTCTATATTTTCGCACTGGCGAGTGCATATTCTCCATCATTTGTCTCATTCTTTTCACAGGCAGGTTGTGTTAAATTTGCTAAGGAAATCTTGTCCTCAGGTCAGCCATTGGGGGTTCAGGTGGAGACTTGGGCTTCTGGCACCTAGGGCCAGTGATTGGCCACGCAGGAGAGGGTGAGCCCAGGGAGAAGAAAGCAGCATCCTAGCGAGGGTGGAAAGGAGCAGTCAGTGGCAGAGTGAGGCCTGGCCGAGGTCGGAAGCTGAAAGGGAGGCTCGCAGAGTCGGCAAAGGGCTCCAAGGCACGGAGGGCTGCCACAGCAGAGGCGGTCAAGAGGTACTGAACAGCGTCACCTAAAATGCAGAACTCCGATAATGACAGCTCAGTCAGGAAAGCACCCACTCAGTGGGCCAGGGCTCACCGGCGATGTCTGCTTCCAGAGACAGCAGATTCCCTTTCTGCAGGACGGGCTCGATGCAGGGGCGACACTGGATGAGAGAGGCACACGCAGTGACCACAGGGTGCGCAGACTGCCACTTAGGGAAGCGTGCAAAGGGAAAGACTTTATCTTACAGAGAGATAAAACAGAAGAAATAGAGGAGGGGGAGG
Source organism: Cuniculus paca (assembly GCA_004365215.1). Taxonomy (NCBI): domain Eukaryota; kingdom Metazoa; phylum Chordata; class Mammalia; order Rodentia; family Cuniculidae; genus Cuniculus; species Cuniculus paca. Next base: position 27,596 of record RJWT010000608.1, read on the forward strand.
AAGTTGAAGAGATAGGAGAGGGGAAAATTGGGGGAGAAATCATCCATCCGTTCACTTAACAGGGACTCACTGATAACTTGTAAATATTCTGTGTAATTATCACAGCTAAGGGCATGGCAGTGAACTAAACAACCCAAATCCCAGTCTCAAACTGAGGTGGGCAATTGATAAATCCTAGGAGACAGAGCTGCTGTACCCCCTCCTATCCTGTCAGCGTCGCCGCTGGCTCTTCCTGGGAGTCTTTCTCTTTCTGCCCCCGGGCCTCTCTGACAGGACACCCAAAGCACAGGTGGACTACACAGGCGAGGTGGTGGTTTCATGCCTTGAGCAGTAGAATGATAGTACTTGTTCTGATGCAAATATCTATGCACAATTTGGGACGTCATCATCTGTCAGATTTTCTTAAGTGGCAATTTCTATAACACACTAATAAGTGATTTTCCCATCCTCCTGTCGGTCCTTAATTTTCCACTCTGACTGCATTGCAGACTCTACTTTGGGGCGGAGCAAGTAAAATCACAAGACGTTAGACAAATTTTAGTAGCTAGATATTAGTGACATGTACTAGAGACAAAAAACTAGAACTGGACTTGGTAATGTGTGTGCGCATGCGTGTGTGTGAAAGAGGAGGGGGGACGAGAGAAAGTACGACGGGGAAGACGGATTTGGAAGAAGCTCTGCACCAAGCACACTTGTGAAGTGTTTTGCGAGTATTTAGTTATTCGTCTCCACGACCCAGTGAGGGAGGCTCCATCACTTCTGCGCTGAGCAGGGATCGACATGAGCGACAGTGGGTTTACAAGCCCGGCCAAGGGCCACCCTCTATCAGGCAGGAGTCCACTGGTGTCTCAGAGTCCAGCTCTTGACGCTTTCTTCAGTGTTAGCTTCAGACACCTATCAGGTGGCCTTTCCTCCTACATCTCTTTCTCATCAGTCCCGTCTGAAATCCAGGCATTCTTCTTACTGGGTGTCATCTCAGGTAAGCAAGAGGATGGCAGGGGTGCTCCAGGGACTGCGTCTGGAGGGCAACATGGGGCTGATCAACTGGATGGTGGGTGTTAAATCACCACCGTAAACAGCGCCTTCTTATTGACTCTCCTCTGCTGGGATCCAGTTGCTCCCTTCACTTTCTGAAGAAGCTCTAGAAGTCCTATTCTGCGAGTGTCTCTTCCAGACGTGATCAAGAATACAGCTAACACTGCTGCTGAGTGCCGCCCAACGCAAGGCAGGCTCATAGCATACCACAGCGTGTCCTCATCCACCTTACTCCCCGGACTTGACAGCGTGCGACTTCTGAATCTTCTCCAAAATCAAAATGACCCTGAAAGGGAAATGTTTGGAGTGGATTCAGGACATCAGAGCAGCATGAAAGAGAACGCCAAAGCCACTTCAGAAAGTGACAAGAACAATGGGATGATGGTGTTTGCAGCAAGTGAGGGGTGGGGATCCTGAGGGAGATTCATAGCAATGTGTCTTTTACTGTAATTATTTTTTTTTTAAATTTAAGCATTCACCAGATTTTTCAATCACACTGCAAGCTAATATGTTCAATTATGTAGCTTTCTGTGGCCTACACATATCAAGAAGTAGGGGTTATTGATGTAGGCCATGCTCATTCATAATGTGCTCCAGTCTGAACACTAACCAAGTTCTTTGGTGATGGTCACCCCTGGGTGGTCGCTTATGCTACTCCACCATAGCATGCTGATAGGTGTTGATGAGGCTGCATTGCTGGACAAAGAGCTAAGTTATTGACACAGTAAGCAGTCATTGTGACACAATAAAGTCAGTTCAGGTGAGTTCTTGCCATCCTTGACAGCTGGAATCAGGCCCAATACATCATTAGTAGTGGTGCCAGGAGCTGACAAAACATGCACGTTCGTCCAAACCACAAAATGACCCAGTATCCCCCATCCTGCCTAACATGAGTGATGGCCTCTTCTGTACCAGTCACAGTTTGAGCTTCGCTCTGTCCTTGCAACCTCCCAAATGATTCATGAAGACGCTAATCGCAGGCTGACCCTGGCTTCTAGATAGCATCCAAGGTAGAGAAAACCTGCTTTCAAAAACCCTGCTCCAGTCACCTGGGACGAGCCCCGTACAGCAGTGCTTCCTCCCCCTCTTTCCGAGCAGCCCCAGGTTAAGCCCTGCCCGGCCGCTGCCCACATGGCCCTCAAGGTCTTTGACAGGATGCCGACCTCGAACTCTGCACGTCCACTCCACACACTTGACAGACGCTGACCAGGGCAGTTTCTTCCATGTGCTTTATTTTCTGATTATATTGCTACATTATATACGAGAGTTTTCTCTGAAAATTTTTATTGCATATACCTTAATTAATTAGTGACCCTTCTCACTGAGCAAACACTTTGCATGTTTTCTTCTTTAGGAACCGACGGCTATTTCGGCGATGGAGCTTTCCACGAAGCAGGTACTGTCGTTGTGTGTTACATCAGCCTCGTTCTGTTAACTCTGGGTTCCAAATATTCTAGTTCTGTTAACAATTGTACTAGAAAAGAAGAGAGAAGAAATACCACTCATAAATTAAATTTAAAAATGAAAATAGTAGACTTAAAAATGAAAATAGTCTTCCTTTCCCTTATGTTTTTTATAAATGTGATCTGTGTCTTAAAAACATATTTCCTGAGTCATTATTTAAATTCACATTGTTCCTTTTGCAGACATTGTAATACAATTTACTTAATACCCAATAGTTATTTTCATTCTTTGTGAAATATATATCTATATATGCACTTCAAAACTAGCATTAGTGGCTACTTGAGAATAAATTTATAATTTAATTTTATTTTGAATATATAAACAAAATATACTTACAGGCTAATAAAATTAAGCAACTGGTATATATGGTAGAAGAATCTTGACTTAAAAGTTAATTTTATGTTTTGAAAAGTACTATATGCTAGAAAAAACAGAATGTGACTTTAAATTTGACTAAACATAAAAAAAATTAGAAAAATAATCTCTCCTCGATGATAAATTCTAAGACTCCATGAATTCCAAGATTAAAGAAAGAAGATCAAGCTCCCTTCCATACATATTGAATGAATGTTTTGTCAAGACATTTTTAAAAATCTCATGACTTCTAAATACTGATTAATGTGCACAGCACATGAATAACATTTGAATTCCTAACAAATTTTCTTTTCCTTTTAAAAGTTACCTAGTCTTCTATTCAGTATATTAAGGGTAACTTAAAAAGAAGTTTGGATACTCATTTGGAATTAATTATCAACAATTTAAAAGAAAAATCCAGAGGGAAGTAGCGCGCCTTTCACTTACACGCAAACAGTGAAATGTAAAATCGCTTGGCCGATCTGACTCCTAAACTGCATTGTGTGTCTCGCGTCGGTTTCTCTCTGCCCTCTGCATTTTACCCCTTGAAGGAAACACTAAATGACTACCAGTGAAACTCAGCGTGCATCCTTTCCACACAGGCGTATCAAAATAGATTGCTAATCTCCAAGACGCTCGGAGCAACTCGGCATGCCGAGCGTCGACCCGATACTGTTACCTTATACTTCATGAGTGTGTGCTCACCTGTTCTTGTAATCTAAAAATTGTCACATGTTGGCAAGGAAATCCGGGGATTTCCAGGATGTAAGCTAGACTGGGATACTCTTTCCTGTAATGATTTTTTAAATTATGTATTTATTCTCTTCTAGGTTTCATAGCCAAACCTAATTACATTACCTCCACATTTAGTTAGGTAAAACACGTCCTTTTTTGCTTTAAAATATTTAAAGCAACCTAAAAGATTCCCTGCAAATTCAACATTTCACCACCAACTGAACAAAAGCAGTTAATGAATTGAAAATATCATTGCAAAATAAAATGTCCCTAATGTTCAAGTTCCATTTTCCATTTCGGGAAGATGTTAGATTTCATTCATATAGGACACGATTTTATTCATGCTCTGAGGCATCTTGTTAAGGGAGGCAGTATTTTGAAAAGGAACAAGTAACGTTACAAGCGATTTTCTGCGTAAATGAACACAAGTCCTGCTGCAGCCCACTTGGGCAGGAGCACAGAGAAACAGTTGGTGGTGCTGCTACACGGGGCAGAAAACACTCTTGGTGGTGACTGGATTATGCTCAGAGGTGCCTGCCTTATTCCCCTTGAATAGTATTATTATTTTTTGCACATTATTAACAATCCTGCAGAATTACAATAAAATGAAAACAACAGTGAGCTGCATTTAATTTTTGGCATCTTTAGATTTTCATTACAATAATTTCAGTTGCCAGATGTTTTGGTTTTCTATGCTTCCTATGCATTATTTCTCTGTTTTTCTCCTAGACAGTTGTGACAGATTTGGAAATTTTAGTTGGACATTTCTTTTCCTTCTCAAATGTCTTGTGCCATACATCTCTAAGTATGACTTTTGCTTATGATTCTTAAAACTTAATGGTCCAAAGCAGAGAGCTCTGCGCTGTGCTGCTCATTTGGTCAGCAGCTTTTAAACTAGTTAAGATTGTGGGACATAGATTGGCATGTTTGTATGCACAACTGCTGACCACACTGCTGGATGTTTGCTAGAACTTTCTGTGGGCTCCATTCCTGTTTAAGCAGTGTGGATTCATTTCATTTTGCTTCACTGAAATTGCTTCATTCAATATAACCTAAGTTCATTTTTACAAAAGTAAGGAGGTTAATAGAAGGCAAACTAAAAGGATGGAAAAGCAAATATTAGTTTTATTTTTTCCTTCCAGGCATTTAACCATCACTTCTTCATTTTTCCTGGTTGGTAGCATTATTCAGTGTAACACTAAAGATGAAAACAGGAACAAAGAGGAATATGCTATACAATTGAGCATCTAGTAAAATACACTGTAATTTTATTTTTTCTATTTAGTGGACTAGCAATGATTATCTGGGTAAATGCTTCCACATGGTTTAGTTTTGGCATAACTCTTTCTCTTTTATTTTTCTTTTTTGTAGTAAATTATAAGTCTGTTGGTTGGCTTTAAGCACTGGACTATTTTTTATATAAACACCCCTTATGACTTTAATAATGTCTTAGATTCTGAAGGATACTTCAATCTCCATTCAACTTATTTGCTTATTTATAAAATTCGTGAATGAAAGTCTTTGGAAAAAAATGTTAATTATTAATCATTTCTGAATATTAGGCAATTGGTAATGTTAAAAGAGGATGCCACTGTTTAGAGTGCAGTTTACCTGAAACTTATTTTTCATGTACAGAATACTGGAGGAATTAAAATTCGGTTTTGAAGTCTTATATCTGTGTATCATTACATGTTTCAGTGTTCGTATAATCTTTATTTAAGACGCTACAATGAATCAATCCTATAGTGAAAAAGAAGTTATGTAAAATTACAGTACATGTTAGATAAATCACAAAAACTTTTTTTTAATCTCATTTTGTGTTTACATAATTTTGTGGCTTACATGTTATATTGGCTTAACCTTGAGAATTTTGAAAGTTATACAGAAATAAATCCTGAAGTCATTGCTTCAGCAGAGTTTTTCTTTTTTTCTTTTTGCAGTTTTCCATATTGTGCTTCACTCAGCATGTTAGTCACTGAGACATGATACCTGATAACCCAATCTGAAAGAGGAGAGGTTTAATTAATTAATTTGTTTTTTTGAGACAAGATCTCACTAGGCAGTTCAAGCTAACTTGGCACTTGCAACAATCCTCCTGTCTCAGCCTCCGAAGTGCTGGGATCACAGGTGTGTGCCACAGTGCCTGTCAGGAGAGGATTAATTTAGCTTAAGGTGTCAGATGGTTCAGTTCATGGTCAGCTAGCTTCAGGGCAGGAACATCATGGTGAAAGGGTATGAGGGAGGAAAACTGCCGCGCTCGTGGCAACTTGGGAAGCAGAGCCGAAAAATAGTGGCAGAGAGGAAGGGGTCAGGGACAGATGCAGTCCCCAATGCCACGGCACCCTGACACACTCAAAAGTGTGCTTTAGTACACACTCTCCTAGGAGGCTCCCAAAGCCAACCAAACTGTCCCGCACCCTAACAGAGATTTACCGCGTTTAGTAGCTCCAGTTGCACTGCTGGAGAATGGTGGCGTGGATTTTCTATTCAGATGCCTACTTTTAAAACTTGCAGAACGTGCTGATATTGTAGATAAGGAAGTTCATTCTTATGAAAATTATGTGATACCTCAAACCCCAGAGTTCACACAGCTGCAAGGCAAGATGCAGAGTCTGGGTGCCGCAGTGCCCATCTGGGCCTCCTCCCTTACCCTCTCAGGGGAGCCCGGCCCAGCCCAGGCAGCAGCAGATGCCCAGGGGCCAGAGCACTTGTATCGGTCACTTCCTGTCCACAGCACAAGGCACAGGAGACAGCGTCTCTAATGGAAATTATATAAAAAGTACTTGTTAAACATAAAAACAGAAGGCGAGAGCATCGTGGTTGCTCACTCTCTGCTTGTCTTTTATTGCTAGCTTCCCTTTGTTTTGCACTTAATATAAACAGCTATTTCAGTCAAATGCTCAGAATTTGCTCTTGTTCCATTTCAAACTGTGATGTTCTGATAAACCTTTGAAGAAACTAAAAACGGGGTTTTCTGTCATCTATAGTCATATTATTGATAAGTATGAATAAGTGAATTTTTTATTTGGGAATGAGGGATTTCAAAGTCCAGACAGTTTTCGTCACAACGCCTCACTCTTTCCACAGCAACAACTCTACATCGGCTCAGCCGCCGGGGTGGCCCAGCTGCCGCTGCACCGCTGCGACGTCTACGGCAAGGCCTGTGCCGAGTGCTGCCTGGCCAGGGACCCCTACTGCGCCTGGGATGGGGCCTCCTGCTCGCGCTACTTCCCCACAGCCAAGAGGTAGGAGACGCGGGAAGACAGGCTGGCGCGGGGGACTGCGCTGCCCCCTCCGGACAGGGCTCCCCATGTGGCCTGGCCGCCTTGCCTGACCTTTGTAAAAGAGGTCTCACGTGGCGGTGGGGAGCGTTTCCTTCTTTCTTGTTTTCTTTCCCCTGCCTTAAAATGATCAAAATAACCAGAAAACTACGGTAGTACAGCCGAGTCCCACAGGCAACAGAACACAACGGTGTTAGGAAAGGACAGAGAGGAGTGTGAGGTAGCATAGCAATGTCCTGAATTTTTATATTTGGAAATTCTAGTTCTGAGTCTCCATTTTATACAGGGAGAAACGTAAGGTCAGTCACAGAGAAGGTCAAGAAAGAAGCCACTGAGGTCTGATTCCTTCTGACCAAAGTGCATTTTTGTCCAAAAATGCTGCTTTTTCCTACCCAGCAACGTTCTGTCCTTTTTCCACATTTCATAAGGCAGTTTATGATTCCGAATGAACAGAAAATTCTAAGAGAAAAGAATTTCTTCATCTTTGGTGTTTTACAGAACACACAAGAATCCAATCATAAAAAAAGTCAAATTATTTTTTTCTAGATTGGAAAAGATCCCATTTTTCTGTAACATATATAATTCTGATTAACTGTTGTCCCAAAATCTTTTTTTTACCCAAGAAAATTTAAATATTAGTGCTGCATCATACTATTTTTACAGGGTTGAGCTTGAAACATAAAACCATGGAACAAAATATCCATCTATCTGTATATATGTAGTGCACATATGTTTTAAATATATTCTAGATAGTATTTAAAAGTATTTTGAGCAAAATTCTTGAACAAAAGTTACCAAGTTATACCTAGAAAGTTACCTGCAGCAATACATTCAGATGAAATGTAACTACAAGCTGCTGCCTACAAGATGGAATACTTTAGGAACATCTGCTTGATCAGTTCATAGAGTGCCACTGGCAGGAAATGCAGTTATGATACAGAGAACCAGACAGATCCAAAAGGTATAGACGAATTGGTTTGCCTGTCCTTTAACAAAGGAAAACACTTCCACTGTTTCACAAAGTAAATGAAGTAACCATATTCCTACACCCGCTACTCTTAATTGACAATTGTCTTTATTGAAATTTGCCAGTGTTTAAGAAACAAGCAATGATAGAAGAAGGTAACATACAGTATCTTGCAAGGATAGGGTCCAAAAGATGAAGGCATGTGCATGCGCACACTCAAACAGCATAGGAAACAGCATTACCAACCCACTGCATTGTGAGAGCAGTGCGATTCGTTTTGCTTATCTCTTCTATTGCCCTTAATGTTTTCAAAGGAACTATGAGTGTGACTTTTTCATAGTTAATAAGTATGTCCTACATGATTGGAATTATTTTACATGATTGGAAAAAACATCTGGGTAAAGAAACAGCCATAGTTGGTAGTTAAATCTTTTCATTACAAATTTTAGATTGCGTTGAGTGCTAAACAATCTAAACTTAAGTTTATGATGCAAACTAGAACACGGTATCAGGTTAACATTTAATTTAAACATAGTACTGACTATGAGCATATTAAATATACAATTTCTTAAGCCTTCAGCATTTCAAATAGACGTGACAGCATCTCATCATTGAGATGATTTGTATTGCTTCCATACACCCATTGACTTTGTTAAAATTTTCAGTTGAAAAAGGAAACAATATGAAAATAGTATTTATTGACTAAAGGGAGCATGAATAGTCTAGTAAATAGTACTGTGCTGTCTTCACAGCAATAAGACTAGTAGTTAAATTGAAATTGTATGTTTCTTAAAAACTTTGCACTCTAAGGGGCATTTTTGTTACATAAAACAAAAATGTTTCATGTTTGAACTGAAGTCGAATATCATTCCTTTGTAGGGAAAAGTGTGTGGCATTGCTTCATAAGTAATAATCTATTTAAATGTTAAACTTTTCTTAATAAGAAAGGAGATTTTAAAAATCACAACCACTCTCTAATAAGTTGAAACCTATACATTACTTATTGTAAGTGTTTATTGTACACCCGCAGTTCCAGCTCGAAGGAATTTTCCTCGCCACATTGTTGTTGTGCCTCACGGATTCCACGTCATCCAGTTTCACTTGCCTGTCACTCCTCTTTGAGAAGGGTGTCTAGAGGCCTTACTACATATATATTTTGGGATGGCATTTTCCAAAAGCTTATAGAGCAGTGAAAAATGCCTTCCCAAATGCTTTCTGGCTCATATTTCACGAGTTCTTTCATTGGCTCAATTTTGAAAAGTGCAACATCTGTTTGATAGCCTCTCTAATTCTGCAACTAGATCTCTATACATACTTTAGACTTCTAAATTTATGAATTCAGAACAAATTTCATATTTGCAACTCTCAATGGCCTCTTGATGGCCTTCGTGAAAGCGCTTTCAGGGACAGTAATTGAGCAGCCCAGGTCGCTCAGGCCTGCCCAGCCTGCTCGTGGAGCTGCTCCTGTGTTGAGCCTCGGTGCAGGCTGGCTTTGCTCCACTCCGTGATGGCGACAGCCCGGCTGTCCCTCCCGGCGCCATCAGCAAAGTGGACGAAGAGCATGTCAACATCGATGACCCAACATACAGTCGGAGCTGCAGGGTGGAAAAGACATCAGTGCTGATTTTTGGAGACAAGTTCATCTCTCCTCTCTTGCCATTGTCTGGCAAAAAGAGGCCCTACCTTTAGATGCAACATTTGTTATTGTTTTTCTATTCTGTTCACAGATAAATTCATTTGCAATCATAACTGTGTGAAAACTAAAGAAACTTCTTAATATCATCATATAACAATGCCAAAAGAAATTTTAAAATGAACTTAAAGAAAGAATGGCTAGTCTTAATGTTTTAAAAATTTACAAGTTTATTTAAGAAAGTATGCACACACACTAAGGAAAAGATAACAATTTGAGTATTAGTCTTCATGCTTACTCCCACACTAATGATCAGAAATAAAATTTAATCGAAGTTTAGTAAGTAACATTTGTTGAGGAAATGGATCACTATTCCAAAATTTGTAGGTTTTTTTCTTAGTAGTTAAGCCTAGAGTTTGCGGATGTGAAGATTGTTATCTGATAGCAAAAACCCATACGTTTTCTTTCCTGTAGTTTAAAAGGCTTTTAAATCATCATTGGTACATCTGTATACTTGTTTTCCATTTTAATCACTGCTCTTCCAGGTACATGAACTGCTTGTAAAAATCTTTCTGTTGCATGCAAATGTATCTCTTCCCATAAGTTCCTGGAGTATTTGGTACAGATGTTGATTCTCCTTCATTCTTATCACAAATACCTAAGAATAGCAGAGCTTCACTAATGCCTCGTACTGGTAATTGTTTCAGACGCACAAGACGACAAGACATAAGAAATGGAGATCCACTGACGCACTGCTCAGACTTACAGCACCACGGTGAGTCGGGTGTGCACCTCAAACCTGCATGCCAAGCCCCCTGACACTCGTGCCCACCAGCTCGCACCCGCCCCATGAGCGCCTGTCTCAGAGACCTCTTGTAGAAATGCAGCTGAGCCAAAAGAAAATCCAGCAGAAAGAAAATACTAAAGCACACAAAGCACAGAAGAGTATTTCACTACCATAGGTATGATGAATTCAAGATTTTAGATCCCCCTGAAACGTACAACTCCACTTTCTCAGGCTCACAGAAACAAACCAGGTTTTAGTATAAATTTTATAAATAGTAGCAGCCTGAGGAGAGTAGGCAATAAAAATGTTCATTAAAGTATATCAGAGAAGAAAATAGTCTTAAAATTTGCCATGAGAGTTGCCCGTGTATGTGTGATGGTGTGAACGCTACACGCAGCTGTCTTCACGTCAGGTCAGGTATGCGGCTGAATTCACTTTCGGCTTCCTAGAAGATGCCGAGACCTGTCTGGTGTCAAGGTTATTTACTTAATGCTGAAACATCAGCTCTTTTTTTAAAAACGCGGTAAAACTGTACACTGATTCCTCACTCTGCCCATGTCAGCCGCTCGTGGAGATAATAGTGAAGCTGCGCTACCCTCTGCTGGACAAGCCTGTTAATGACACAGGTAGTGAAAATTCTGCATTCCGAATGCCCAAAAGCCCAAGGGGAACTTGGTAACTGAACCGCAGGCGTCCTGCTGACTGTGGATGACTTTGGCTCCATCCTAACATCGTCTCGAATGCTTTTACTCATATCGCTAGATTTCCATGGCTAACGAACGGTAGGGAGACAACACCACATGTAGTCCCTCGCCTGCACCCCAATCTGGTTACTTCCTGAGACACGGCTCCTCCTGTCGCACTGTCCAGGGGCACGGGGCGCAGACCTCGCTTTTACTGCGCTGACACCTGACTGCTTGAGAGAGGACCGCAGCAGCGCATGTACTGATGAGCAGAGCCAGTGTTGCAGACTTCATTTGCTTGCTAACCTTTCTCCCAGAGGACTCTCCTGTCAGTCACTGTCCTCATTGTCCATGGGATACCACTCATTTAGTGGCTGTTTGTCCCCACATGGGTGTGGTGCCCTCACTGATGCACCCTCCCTAAATCATTAAAAGGGCACATTTCAGCCAGGCGTTTGTCTCCATCTGTGTCATGTAGACCTATCGAATTGTGAGTGGACCCATTTCATTAAAGAAGAACTATGGAATATTAATCCATCATTTCAAAAATCTGTTTGCTTAGATTTGGACAGTTAAAGATAATAGTTGGAAGTAAAAATGCAGAAGGATGCAATCAGAGTTCATTTCCAATCAGACTTTAATCTTCATATCAATATGAACTTTGTTGTTTTGTCGATGGTATATTTCTAGGGTTACATCAGCTGTAACATCATGAAGGCTGTAGGCATTCAATAAATATTTCTGAATGAATGATGTAAAGATTTAAACTACAAGATAGGTAGTTACTGTGCTATTTTTTGTTTCCCAGTAGATATTTGAACTAAATAGAAGATACTCTTCATTGTCAAAAATGTTTAAGTTATGTATTATTTACCATATTGTGGTCATATTCAGAAGTAAAATCTCTTTTAAGAAACATCTTTATGAACTAATCAATTAACGAGGAAGGGTGCTTATACAGTGTCATACAAGGAGCACTGTGCTATGGTTTGAAAGTGTTAGAGATTATATAATCTCACTGACGCATCCATTTGCTTAGCAGTGTAGTTCCTTTATAGATGCAGTTAGTTTTGCAAAACAATAGTTATACTATAGTCATGAGTGTATAATGAAAAAAAAGAAAACTGACCAAAGGAAATTCTGGAAATGCAAGTTTGCAGTAGAGCACTTGACTAGCACGTGTGAGGTCCTAGGTTCAAACCCCAGTGCTGAGAAAAAGTGAGTCTAGGTAATTAAATATTGTTGATCATTCAGTGAATGGGGTTCCAAGAGCATTTCAGATTCTAGATGTGTTTTGCTGAATTAGAGTGAGTAACCCCTGTGAGAACTGGGGATCTAGAGTTGCTTAGTTTTAGAAAGTAAAGAAATGCAAATGAAAGCTTCTCCTAGTTCTTAGATCAGAATGCATACCTCATAAAGTAAAGGAATTGCTGTGGTTTGATGTAACTGGATCTGTGCATGTGTGCACGTGTGTGCAAATGTGCACACGTGAGTGAATGACCCTACTGGCTTGTGATACAGGGAGGAAAGGACACGATAGCCCGGGCAGCTGTGTGGCAATGAAGTGCTCTCTTTAGGAAGGCTTCGCTAGTCCTAGTCCTTGCCTGACTAACTGACCACGCATGACATATGCACACTGTGGGCTGCTTCAAATTTCAAATGTTTGGAAGCCCCACGATGCTTTCCACGTCAGCCAGCCCGGCCTCACCGTAGGACCCAGTGTTCTACCGTGGGACCGCCGATGGCAATCCTCAAAAGTCGAATGGGCAGTAACCCAGAGCCCGACCCTATTAAATCATGTATTTTATCTTGCTAATGTCACTTCTCACATCCAATAAAGTGTTATATACACATGTGGAAACACATAAAGATAGGGAATGTTTTCACAGAAAGCTGCTAAGCAACATGAAGCCGAATTACACACTTCAGTGTGATCCTTTCCAGCTGGAGTGGTAAACATATTTGGTAACACTTTATATTTTACCTATCCCAAGGTCTTAATAGCAGAGGTTATACATAAAGTAACTCTGAGGTAAGGTGAGAGAGGTTTCACTGTAAATGAAAACCTTTGACACCCACTGGGTACTCAGCTCCCTCTCATGCAAAGCAGGGTTGGCGGTGAACTGGCCCTGGTGAAGTGGAAGTGTCCAGCCCCACTCACCCTTCATCCAAGCGCACTCTGCCTCATCATCAGCGACCGCTGACCTAGAAAGCTGCTAGTATCAACCCCCAGAATGCGTGCACAGTGGTAGGCCGTCTTCCCAGTCACACGTCATACAGAATGCTGAAGAGGAATTGCAGGTTGTTTTCAGCCCGTTCTCTGCCCTAAAGTAATTGCTGTGCTCACAATTGGAGCTTGTCCAACTTAGCATTCAGGAGAATGACTAGCCACGTCAATTTACCTCTGAACTGTCTCCCATTTCCCCCGCCTTTTAAACCAAAATGAACTGTACTATGATTTATGTATCCAGAAAGGAAAAGGCTACTCCATAAGTACCAATATTTTTGTAAAAAGTCATAACATCCATCTTAGATTTCTGGATCTTTGAAATATTTTATGTCCTATCTTCTAGCTTAATGGTATCCTTGAGTTTCACTTCCTAATAGTTTTCTTGGCTGTTCTACATACATGCATTTCTGTTTTAGCATCTTGCAGTAAAATGTTCATAGAATTCAGTCTTCTAAATTATCTCCCCAGCTAGCCCATCTCAATTTATGTGTTGGTTGGCAGCAAAATCATTCCCAAATTTTATAAAATATCTTTGGCACAGGCATCTTTATGATCTACAGAGCTATAAATCTAATATTTTGGAGCAGTGCTATTATGACCTGTGGCATAGCCTCTTCCAAGTATGAATGTCAGCATTTAGCTCAAAGAAGAGCCTTGAGTTTTGGTGGATGTGCTGATGTCTACTTTAAAAAAATAATCTGTAATTTAATAAACTATCAAGTTTCACCAAGTCTAATGTGAAATGCATCACTATTTTATGTACTGCTCAGAAAAAGTGCCCAAGCAATCTATAGAGGATTCCAGCACGGAGCCACAACCCTGGACAGTCCAGCAGAGCTTTAAGTGAGAACTAGTCGTCTGTGGAGATGGATACCGCAAGGAAAGCTGCCCATGTCAGTCACATCCTGCGGGGTGCACACAGGGGGAAAACACTGCCTGGCCACAAGGTGGAGCTTAACAAAGGTTTGCCCTCGGAATTCACACTGCAGGGCAGACTCGAAGCCTCCGCCAGGCTTAAGGAAGCATTGGGTTGGTAGAGTTCCGCAGTCGGTAGAAGTAAGAACAGATTCTTTCTGAAAGAAAGCAGATTCACATCAAGGGCAACTGTGAGGCACATTCTACTGTCAGAATGATGTAAATGAGCGGGCATCCTAGAATCACACCATTTCAGCATTATCTTCTATGGTTTTTCTGAGCCCCTTTGAAATGACTTTATGTTTTTGGAATAATCAACCAGCAATTGCTGTCTTCTGAAAATAGTCCAAGGGAAGAATGCAGTTTTGCTCACTGGTGGGTGTGAGGCACACCGCATGATTAAGACAAGGTTAGAAATACTTATTGCAGCTTTGCTCTTTATTAAAGTCGTTAAGTGTGTCACCAGAAATCACCCTCTCATATGCCTATAACTTTACTATCATAAATAGTGTTTTTCAGCTTGCTGTACTTTTCCTCAATTCCAAAGCTGTATGGATCACATATCTTTGCAATACAAGATGGAACTTTCATTATTTTTATGGAAGATTTCTGCTTCCACAAATGGGTATTTTCTATCTCCCACCATATCTCTTGGGGAAAGGTAAATGAAACATTAAAATTCACATTTCCTGATTTTTTAAGTAAATGTTCCTGTAGTAGTTGTCCCTCTGGCATATACATTATCTGTGCTTTCTTTGGTAATGCATTTGCTATAAAATAATGAAAATAAAGCATACCAGATGTTCCACATAGACTAAACAAACAATAGATATCTTCATATTGGTGTGCTTTGTCAGTAACTGGTTGCAGCTTGCCCTGTTCTAAGAAGTGCTGCAGCCTGTGCCAGCACAGAGGACGGGGTACAGCGTTAAACATGAGTGCTCGGTGGCTTCATATGTCACTTCTTCTTGCATTGATTCCATTATCATATTTATAAAATAAAGATCTCTAGAACTAAGGTACTAGCGACTCACTCTGTGGAACATTACCTACCAACAATGAAGTTACTCCAGGCCCTGTGTATGTGTCTGTCTACCCATCTACCTATTTGTGTTAGGACTATGCCACTTTAATAAGAAATTCACAGGGATTCATGTATTCAAGAAGAGTGGAAACTATCTAAATTCTAAAATTCTAAAATGTTATCTCTTCATTGATAATTACTTCCCAGCACCAAGAATATAAAACAACATACTTTAAAATTTAAGTTGTCTTAAAAGTTGATAAATTACAAGTTCAAATTTACTGTAAGGTTTCATTGATTGAGTCCTTTTATGGTGGAAATGTTACATCCACTAAACTTTGTAAGTGTGGGACATATTTCTAGTACGTGGGAAAAAAGTACATGTATGTGCCTAACACACAGGCATGCACGCATTGATTAGCGCATTTGTGTTTGCAAAAGTGCATTCAGAAATGTTTCAAAGACTCTACTTGGTATAATCAGCATAGTAAGAATGGGAGAAACAGTCGTCAGCATTCACTTGATAAATAAACATGATCCCTGTTATCTACTATAATACACACTACAAAATATTTCCTAAATGCACTACAATAATTATTAAGTCAGTTGTCAACCATCTCAATATGAGTTCAAAAAATACATGAATAGATAAATTAACTTTTTCTTCATTTTTAAATGTTTTATGCCATACCAAAGGATATTAATCAACCTGTGAAATGCTTTTTAAGCTATTTCAGCTTACAGAGATATTGTTCATCCAGTCGTTTCTATGGATAAAGCATGTGTTGTATTTCTGGAGAAAATCATCCAGTTAGGAGAAACTAAGTGATGGCATTTGCACTTCATTAGTGCATTGCTAGCATCCTCTTCCACCAGGCGTTGGTGGACATCGTCCCATCTCCTGCCTCTGTTGCTTGACCTTCCACACTGAACATTGCTGAGAAAAATACTAAAATACAGTGCAATGAAACACTTAGAATTTAATTTTTCTTTATGTAATCTAGTAACTAACTGTATTTGCTAAATAACCTAAGTAAATATTTAAAATAATTTGCATCTGTTTGGCTGTCTTCTAAATTAAGTTTTACCTTTACATTTATTACTTATGAAATTCAAATTTCATAAAAGGGGAGTATCAGAAATCCAAGAGCAGAGGAAAGCCCGGTTCACTACCTCATCCATCTCTGTCTTTCCCATGTGACACAAATTTCCTGGGATTGTTACATTATTCACATTTTAATCGTGGGAGACATTTCTGGGGTTAAAACGGAGAGTGAAGGAAATGGGAACTGAAATGCAATGCCTTCTGTCTCTGCTACCTTGGAAGAGAATCAAATGCTAAATAAGGCCTTTAGCAACATGATATTTTTGGCCAAATGATGGATATCATGACTTTTTTGTTGTTACAAAAGGAAGCAATTTATTTAGCTTCTTTCTTTCGTTCCATTTTTGGGGTTTATTAGCCTCATTTCATTTCCATAAATTATACCACTAACAGAGGAAATGATTAATTGAAGACTGCTTCCCTAAAAACATTATTTCTTGTCATTAACAACTGTAACATATTGCAATATTGTGCTCTCCAAACACAGTGGTGCTTTTAAAATAATTTTAATATTTTTTACTTTCAGTTATTTTGCTACAACCATTCAGATTGCTGAACCCCTGAGAATTTATTATGCCAATTTAATCACTATACCCTGCTTGTTCATTGGTAATTTTCATGACAAAAGTTTGTATTCAAAACGGTTGTTTTCTAAGTGCAAAATGTATTTGCAAACAGCTTTGAGTAAGATTATTTTCTTCCTGGAAATCTACAAAATTGCCCATGGGCCTTTAGAAGTATAGTTCTCCTTGGAAATGTGACAATATATTCATGAGTTCTCAAATCTCTTTCTGTTCTTATTCCATATTTGGAATTTTTGATTTGGAGTACACTTGATTAATCATCGTGTGCTCTCAGCATGTCACAAATCCACTTTTGTAAAATTACTAAACTTAAGAAACTTCAAAAGTTTATGTGGCTAGCAGTTCAGAGAAACATTATGTCATAGTCGGTGTTATAACAGCTAAAACCTTTTTATGAATTAAATTTTTAATCATTTCTTTCATGTAGTCATGATGACTCTGTGTCTTAAGGTTGTCCCAGTTACATGAAATTTCAGCCTTTAAATTTATTACAGTTATGGTTATCTGGATTTGCTACTTGGCAAACATCTAACTAAGTGTTTCTGACCACCTTTATGGTAGATTATGGAACGTAGAGCACTGGGAAAGATAGTTTAATGATAATTGTAACAAATAAAACCATATGGTCCCTAAAAAGACATGAAAAAAGAAATGTTTAAAACCTACCGAAGAGGAAATGTTTTCTTTGATGATTTTGTGGGAGTAGATTAATATTGGAAAGGACTTCATAATTTGTCTTAGTGTAGATTCTCAGTAAAGAATTTTAAGTTCTGCATTCACAGTTTAGTCTATCACAATGGCAATAATAATAATAATATCACCTGACACATAAAACTCTTACTGAGTCCACTATTGTACCAGTATTTTACCGTCGGTAGTTTAAGAATAATAAAAACTCTGTTAAAGATGTTATACAAATTTATGTTACCTATAATTGCTAAATAATCTACATAACATAATTAAGATGATTTGCAATTGTGTGGTTAAAATAAACAGGGATAAGACACAGATGGCAATGCAATAGGCAAAGCAGGTGAACTAACAAAACTAGAACACATCGCAAGAATCTACGAAGAAATGACCTGAATTCGTCTAAACTTTTATTGTCAATGTAGAGGGAAAATGTGATCACAAAATTCATTGCTTTTAAAAAAGAATCAGTGTTTCAAGAGAATGTGAATGATTCCTAGAAAAACTATACCAGAGAAACATTTGCCAGTGATGAACATGGAGAAAACACTGCAATCGAAGGAACACGATCCTCGTAAGACTGTGACACAAACCAGCATAGAGCACTGCCTGTGGACTCCTGCAGCAGAGACCAGGGGACTCTACCATCAGGGTCCCTGACCACTAATCCGACACGCCCCGGGTTCCGCTCAGAGCAGCCGCTTCCTCTGGAGCCGTGAAGGCGAACCATGGCACGCGTGCTGCAGCCGTCAGGCGACGCCCCCTGCTTGATGACGTCACGCGTTGCTGGCGTCGTTTTCTCTAAATCCTCTGTATTCAGGTTTAATGGCAGTGTTGGCACTTGGCCATGGATAAATGTGTTTAGCTTGCAGTTGGGGCTCTCGGTCTCTATAAATTTCACCATCACTGATCTAGAGAGAGATTTTGGTTCCCACTTACTCTGAATAAGGAAAATGTCATATCCCTCAAGAAATTTTTAATCAGTGGTATCTCCTCTGTTGAGCTTTTGGTCCAAATTAGGTAACTGGATTCAATATTATATTCCTGGAAAAGTACTTAACGTAAGTCTGCTGCCATTTCTGTGCAGAGCTATTGGCTTTAATAACAAAGACAAATTGATGGTGAAGAATCGAAACGGGCTAGAATGTAGTAAGCCTAGAAAATGATAGTGGACGTATTGTACTTGTTGGAGAAAGATATTCTGGAGGAGGAGAACCCAGGGAGAAAGGGAGGGAAAGGTATCTATCTATCTATCTATCTATCTATCTATCTATCTAGAGAGGAGACTCTACCATCAGTGTTTCCTATATTGCACATAATTTGTGAAAATGATTGGGATAGAACAGTTACAAATGGGAATAATATTATTTATGGAATGACTTTATTTATTAGACATCTACTCAAGGTGTTCAAATGGAGGAAAACTAGAAGTCCGCACGTTAGCAGTAATTACACAGGGGGCTCACAGATCGGTGTGCTCAGCCAAGCCACCTTAATGAAACTTCTGTTTGTAAATTACAAATTGCTGATGGTAGAGACAGTCTACTACAGAGGAATTAACAGAAATCACTGTATCCAATGAAAGCTTATTTTTTCAGTTATGGCCAACGGCAGCAGAACTTACCCAAACATAGAACAGGAGAATCTCCAACCGAAGAAACACAGCAGCACCTGTGTTCTGGGCATGACTGAGTTCCTCCGCCAGGACATCAGGCTTCGCTGGTTACTTGCTCGAAGATGTTTCTCTTTGGAGAAAGGGCAGAGAGAAAGGGTCAACCTGGGGAAGACGAGACTGTAGAGTGCTGGCCAGAGTAGTTATCAAAACAAACTAATGAAAGCACCAAGGCAGGGAACCAGTTTTCCAGGCATGCCTACTTCATTCGGGTGAGCAAGAAACTCAGTGTCCTGCTGTTTCATGATGGCCAAGAAATGCACTACATGAAACGAAAAGCAAGTTTGTGTAAATTCTTCATTAAATTAGATATCATCTTCTATCAGATTCCACTGAGAAAGTCACGGGTGAGATTAACTTTTTAATATGAGAAAACTTTTAAGGTGACTTTTTTCTACTTTTTTCCAGTATGTAAGGAAAAGCTACTGCCACCAGAATAGATCATAAAGAGAAAAATAAAAACTGACAGGTTCCCAGTACCATTAGAAAGGTTGACAAACCAAACTTCTTAGACTAATTGAAAAGACCATTTAGACAGCAATGCTCAATATAGTTTACCTGGTGACATTATGGCCATGTCTTGTTCATTACGTGGTCACGCTGTTCTTTTTGCTGTGTCAGCTAACGTATTGAAGGGGCTACACAGAATATTGTGCTTGAGAGCAGTAACTTATTTTTGGCAATGTAGATAGTAATGCAAACAGGTCAGGTGACAGACAGGCCCATCATTATAATTTTCTACATGAGGAAAGCAGACCTGAGAGGCAGAGCTATGCAGATCACCCTGGCACTTGTGATTAATTTTGAGTTTTCCTCTGTCACCAGTCAGACACATTACAGTTTATGCATAGACAGAGGCTGGGCAAAAAGTGTTCACCTGAGAGTAAGAGGCCATCTCCACCCAGCAGTCCACACAGGGCACCGTGAGCAGAAACAGTGCATTTGACATAAGCAACATCGACTTCTGTGAGGGGCGTTCTGGTTGCTGTGGTCACTCCCAAGCCGCAGAGCACGTCCTTCCCAGCCCTGCTGGACTCAGCAGCTCAGTGCTCCTCTACGCAGGGAGTGAGACGAACCACGTGTATTGCATTTCTTTAATTCAAGATGCACCAATAGTTCCAGAGGGGAAAAAACCTGTCGTCTTCACTGCAGACCTTGAGACACAAGATATACACCTCTGAATTTTAAAAAGAGGTGTGACTTGGGATCAGCTACAGGTTGTTTCTTTCCTTTGCAGTAATTCGTTAGGTTTTGCTATTTTTAGGGCATTGGTCATTGCAGTAGGAAGAGACAGATGCTTGCCCATGTTAGAAGTACGACACTGGGGCAACTGAGCCTAGCACCTTGAGGTGCCAAGGGAGCAGAGGGTGGACTTAGCCAAGCGAGAGTAGGGGCAACTGCCACAGGCCTTGGAAGGTGACCAAGAGAAGCTGAACTTCGGGAACTTGGGATCTATTGAGAGTAAACAATACTGCGTTCCACAGACACAAGGACTCAGTTGATTATGACAAAGGGATGCCGAAGACAGGAGGGGGTATTTTTTAAATTAAAAACCTTGCTGAGTTTGAAGGAGAAAGCACAATTTTTTCATCTGTCTACACTGTCAGCTTCCTATGCATGTGAAATATATTTATTATTTTCTAAATTAATGTAATGAGTTCCAGACTGCACAGGATGTCATAATGGAAACAGGATTATACAAGATAATATGGAATTTTGTTCTCTAAATGAGTTTCACCTAGATTCCCTGTGTTGTCCTTTTGATCTGAGCTGTGTTTCAGTTACCACATTGAAGGAGGTTACATAAAGGGTAAAATAATAGAAACTTAATCAGGAAATAGGTTTTCGTATTGCTGTATTTTATTATAAACTCTTGCCATATTCCATAGCCTAATTCTTGAAATTAATAAAAGATGTGTCACTTTAAAATGAGGACAATTGAAACCACATTGTATTGTAATTATGCATCTTTCCTCTGAGCCTTCCCAAGCATTTCACACCAAGTGGTGGTCAGCACAGCCTTGTGGATACTTGGAGGGTTATTGGTGAGAAGTTTAAACTTCCTGAATTCTATCTTATTTAAAATGCCAGGTAAATATTATTGGCTGATGAAAATTTAATTTTACAGATGAAAAACACAAAATGGCAAAATAATTTCTCAGAAATAGAAGCAATTTTTCCAGAAGCCCAGTGCAGTAACTTTCCACAAGAGAGCAGCATGATGCAGCCTTGCTCTAGTGATCTGGGCACAGAGCTCCAGCGTGGAAATGCATCCCCGCGCTGCACTGTGGCGGCAGAGGAGGATAAACAGTCAAAGTGCATGTGTGGTTGGTTTTGTTCATGGAATGCTATTTTCTGGTAGACAATCTCTACACATTTTGGGCAATCTTCAACACCTTGATTATTCTACTAGGCAGGCATACGGCTTCTGAAAGTTTATGCCCTTGACTTTTTTCACCATCTTCAAACCATTGAAAACCTCCAACTTGGCCACAAGTAATCGCCTTGATTTCCCAGTACAGTCTTCGGAGAGCTGACGTTACTTCTCGAACGTTTTCTTCTCCCTGGCCAGATACTCCCCACGGGCACAGCCTGGAGGAAAGGATCATCTACGGAGTAGAGAACAGCAGCACTTTCCTGGAGTGCAGCCCCAAGTCCCAGCGAGCACTGGTGTACTGGCAGTTCCAGAGGCGGAATGAGGAGCGCAAAGAGGAGGTACTGGGTGCCACCGCCTGGACGGTTTCTGTCTAGGGAGGGGCAGAGAAATCCTGACAGCCCTCCCCCTTTCCTAACAACGGACATTCGGTCACTGAGCAAGTACATGTTCGCTGTGGGCTGGTGAGACGCCAGGCCTTGGGCTAGGAGTTGGGGAGCAGGGCAATGGTGGCCAGAGTTCCTGCCCCAGGACTGCTGGGGACTGGGGACTAGGGACATGTCTCAGGGCCTCCTGCATCTCACTGTGATCAGCTGCAGAGTCATTCTATTCCATTCCCGCATCAAAGCAACCAGATCTTCCAACCTTAACTTTTGCTCCATTAATTCTTGTATTCGCACTGGTTTTCCTTTCTTTCTGACTTCCTCATGTTGGTAAGGAGATGGGAGAAGAGAGTAGGAGACGAGAATGACAGTGCTCAGGTCTGCCTTCATCTGTGGTTGAGATGACTGTGGGAGCTGCAGGCAGCTCCGGCTCCACGATAGGGCTGCTGTTTCCTCTGTAAAAGCCAAGTCCCCGACAATCTCAGCAAGAACTCTGAGCCTTTAAGAATATTTAAATGCATTAAATAAGGTCCAGACTGTTTGATTTGCAAAATGTATTATGTGTTGGTAATTTTACCAGCATAATATAACTATTAAAAAAATACTCCCATTAGCACTTTTTGACATTTTAAATAGTTTTTATTTTTTTTGTTTTGTTATCGGGGATCGAACTCACAACCTTGCCCTTGCCAGGCAGGCACTTATGCCGCTGAGCTAAATCTCCAGCAGATTTTAAATAGTTTTATATAATCACACTGTGCAAATGTCAATTGATTTTATACATTGCCAGGCTGGGATTCCAGAAATTTCTTTCATGAACTGTATTCAAAACAAAAGTGCGAGCACATTCTCCTTATTATATCCTATTCAATACCTAATACATTAAATAAATACTTAGTAAAGTTTAAACTTACTTATTTTCTTCTTATTGTTCAACTGCTGAGTTTATATTTCTTTCATTTAATCTCAGTAAGTTCATTTTAATATCCTACTGTTTTCTCTATCATTGTTTTGTCTTGCCAATTTAAGAATCTTTGTGTCATAGTTATACTTACCTTTACGTTTATAAGGTAAAACTATATATTTGTGGGCCGGGGATTTAGCTCAACGGCCTAAGCACCTGCCTGGCAAGTATGAGGTCATGAGTTCAATCCCTGGTGCCACAAAAAAAAAAAAAAGAAAAACTATATATTTGTTCTTTCCTCCAGTTACCTTGGATATTTAAATTTTTTATAGGAAATCTTATTAAAACGGTGGTACAACCAATATTTTCCAGTGATCTTAAAAACAACTGATGGATGTCACTGTTTTCCCCGGTACAGAAGTGCTGTCTTCATTCTCCAGTTAGAAATTTTGCTAACTACTGACTTATGCCCAAACAGAGAATCCGAGGTTTTCCCGACAGTTTCAGGTCTCCTCTGCTTGAGAAATACGCGGGTTGTGTAACATGTGTCTCTCCCCTGCCAGATCAGAGTGGACGACCACATCATCAGGACCGAGCAAGGGCTGCTGCTGCGCAGCCTGCAGCGCAAGGACTCGGGCACTTACCTGTGCCTCGCCGTGGAGCACGGGTTCATGCAGACTCTTCTCCAAGTGACGCTGGAGGTCATCGACACGGAGCACCTCGACGAGCTCCTGCACAGAGACGGCGACGGGGACGGGGCCAAGACCAAAGAGGTGGCCAACAGCATGACCCCCAGCCAGAAGGTCTGGTACAGAGACTTCATGCAGCTCATCAACCACCCCAACCTGAACACGATGGATGAGTTTTGTGAGCAAGTTTGGAAAAGGGACCGGAAGCAGCGCCGGCAAAGGCCAGGCCACACTCAAGGGAACAGTAACAAGTGGAAGCACTTACAGGAAAATAAGAAAGGGAGAAACCGGAGGACCCACGAATTTGAGAGGGCACCCAGGAGTGTCTGAGCTGCGTTACCTCTAGAAACCTCAAACGAGTAGCAACTTGCCTAGACAATAACTGGAAAAATGCAATATCCATGAACTCTTTCCATGGCATTACGTGGGTGTTTACAATGGTGAAGAATTCAACTGAGTTCCACCAATTATAAATTAAGTCCATGAGTAACTTTCCTAACAGGCTTTCTTCCTAGTACCAACACCTAAGACCGGTTGTACGTGGACACGGATCACCATAGTGGACTGAATGTTTCCTATGAGAACCAATTGTACAAGTTCTGCCTCCTTCTTCACCCGAGAAATAAAGATGTCACTTGTCGTGTTGCCATCTACTGGAGAAAAATGCATCAGCAAAGCCATTGTGTTGAACTAGAAGTTTAAAGTAAACTGCATGGATTTACTGAGCTGATGAATATTCCAAAACGTGGTTGGATGCAAAGATTTTTTTTGTCTACCAGCACTCATGTTTGTATGTACTGAAGGAGAAAAACGATACCGAATGAAATGGTCTGTGGAAATATAAAACACATAAACCATCTAGCGTTCAGAGGCAAAATGGAATACACTGATCTACTACTGATGTCTTCTTTCAGCTTTGACCTAAAGATGTATTTTATTAAAACTATAATTTAAATGTACCATGACAAATATGCAGTAAAAATTAGCTGTTTTCTAAGCTAGAGTAGTTTTTTGTCTTACAATTATTGTGCTATATCGTTTGTTTTAAAAAATCTGATTATGTGCTGCTTTTGACATTTTGTTTTTAGTTCTGTGAGAGGGATAGCTGGTGTTGTTCTGGATACACATATGTTATTAACCATTAATTCCTAAAACCAAAATATAAATTATGCTTTATTTTTCTGAGGATATCACACAAATGAAAGCTGTTCGCACTTCCCCTTCTTTAAGGATTACCTAATTTTAACCTGAATAATGTTCTTCAAAAAACAGAACATAACCAGCAAGAAAAGGGAAAAAATTGATTTCTTAAATGCATTTTATTCTATCTAAAGGATCACAGGAAAGAAAATGATCTGTACACCTCACAAAAATAATAAGCATCATTTTAATATAGTTAATGGAAAATGTCTCCATATCTGTGCTTGAATTTCAGCATGATGTATGAAACATAAATATCCTCTTATGATTCCACTAGGAATTAAATGGATCACTCAGTGATTTTGGAAAAGAGAGAAATCAGTAAAAGGCAGAACAAATCTTACAGGCAGATTTCTCAACTGTTTACTTCTGAATTAGCTCCCCTTGTCTCACCTTGCTTAAGAAAATAATCCATATTAAAAACATATGATCCTTTCCATGTCAGTGGGCATGGCTTTCATACACACTAGTTCCCAGGAAAGGACCTAAACTTTAAAACTGTAAAACTTTTCTTAGCCTCCTTGACTTTCAAAATGAGGTAAAAGATTTGCCATCAAGAGATTGCCTGGTTGTTGTTTTGAGGAAATTCTTTGAGCATCTTAGGCACAGAGACCCTGGTATTTTCAGCACTGCATCCCAGTCCTTAGCACTGCCCGCTGTTGTCAGGACCCCTTCCCTGGGTCCTTTGCAAGGCACAAAACAACACAGAAAGCAGCTTCTTGCTGATTAAAGAAGCAACACTGAAACGTAACTCCAGTTGTCTCGGGACCCTAATTAACTCAACATAAAGTTCTCAACTCAGACAACAGCAAATTCTTACTCCGCACCAGTGGAACTATTTCCCAGATGGGAGCTTGTGTTTCAGTTTTAATGATTATTTGAATAAACAATTTGTTGACATTTGTTTCAAATAAAAGCCTAAAAGTAATCTACGTCCAATTTTAGGCACCATTGACTAAAATGGTGCCTTTTGGGGACACATTTTTAGGGGGAAGTTGAACTGTTAAGCGATTTGAAGCGCACACTACAGTTTAGGAAATAGTGTTTAGAATATAAATCAAGGAATCAAGAACGCTACAAAAATAGCTGATTTTTTCTACTTTAGTACAGTATCTCAACTGTATTAAAATTCAGTGTTGCATTTCATTCTAAATTTGCAGCTGAAACAAATTTATTTGCAATAACAAAAGTATTTTATTTCTTTTTAGTACTTAAAAATAAAAGGATTTGAAGGAATAGAGATTGTATAACTTCATGGATACCTTCCAAAATTCGAAAGCATTTTGTTTAGCATTACGAAATATCAATAGAAACAATCTAGACTTTCATTCAAAGTATGAAAAGCAAAAGAGTTTACTGGCATACCTTTATAAACCATCACGTCTAAGGTTCTGGAAAAAATATAAATGTAGTGTGCAGGTAACTAACTTCCATGCCAGCCACAATCTTCTGCCAGTGTGTGTTGAGAGGGGCAGTTTGCACGAAGATGAATCCATGCCCCAGTTTCATAGCTGCTGCCATATGCATGCGTCATCAGAAATGGAATGTGGTGAAGAGACTCACACAACCTTCAGCAAATTATAACGGCAACCTTAAAGTACAAAAGGATGCGTATCAGAAAGGAAATCATGGCCCCGTGGAAATCAAATATAGATGCATGTAAATGCACACTTATTGCTTCTTTTAATGCATCATCCAGTGAATTTAATGATGTGTGTTTAATATTTTTGCTACCTACACATTGGGCGAAAGAGATGTAAATCCTTTCGAACGGAAGAGGAAGAACAGTGTAACATGCAAGTCTGTGTAGGTACTCCACTGCAGTGTGCTCGGCGTCACCCTGAAACACAAGGCTTTCCTACACAGGGGCAAGGGGCTCTACGCACTCCTTCAGGCCAGAAGGTGTTACCCATTCAGTAAGCATGCGTTTTTCCAGATAGTAAATATGTTCCATATCTATATTTATCATTGCATTTCAGATGGGAACTAAAAAACTGGAGTCAAATGTAATGAAACTGCTGCTGTAAATTATTCCTTTTAGCATGTATTCAGTTGCTAAATACACATTTCTTCAAAATATTTGAATTCAGATGTCTTTACTGTTCCCTGTAACATATGGTGTTAAGGAACATAAGCTTAGATGATTTCGAGAACCAGAATCAGGTTGCTATACAATCAGCTAATGGATTTCTTCACTGTAGTCATCTGTAAATTGGATTCTATATTTATGGTGATGATACAAATTTTTATGCCCTTTAATTTAAATATTGTTCCTTTGTATGTCATATCTAAAAAATATAAGAATGAAATTCTATAATATGTCATTTTTATAGTAAGGTTGGTTTCATCCAGGATCTGCAAAGATGTCAGATTACTTTTATTGTTATTACCTATCCTGAAGGTCTTAGGGAAACATTTTATCACTATGGGGTCATTAGTATAACATCTGAAATCTTTGTCTTATGAATTCATTTTTAACACAATTTCAATTTAATGGAAATCTATCCGGTTTCATGGCTTCAAGGACACATTCAGTAAATAGAATTGGACATCTCCTTATTGTGTATCAACATATTAGATATAAACTAACATGCCAAAGGCATCCATGTTTCTATTTTACCTTTGTCTGTAATCATTATTTAAAGCCAATGTTAATGTTTGCAAAATACATGTTTCCATAAAGAAGAAAACATTATTTTTCAAAAAGTCTGCCAAAATCCTACTAGTTTGTTTGATTTCTCTCAGTGTTTGTATGCTAGCTAATTAAAGAGACACACTTTTTTTAGATTAATGGATGAAAAGGAGCCCTAAGAGACATAGAGAATGGAGCTGCGCAAGTGGGGCCTCCGACTCAAGGCCATTTGCACAATCTACCAAACCAAAGAGAACACCTTCTTCAATTCAGAGATGCAGACACACACAAGCAGAGGCAAAGGGGCCACACGGAATCAACCACACAAAAAGAGTCATCTGAGTAGCAAGAAACTGGGCTTCTGAACACCCTGTCCTTTAGAACCAGGATGGTACCTTTCCAGAAGTGTCCTTGATGTTAGCTTTCAATTTTATGCTGTCTTAGGAGAGGAGATGCTAGGATAAGTGAGGCATGACCGCATCCTCAAAGAGCTCGCAGGGGAATAAGGGAAACAGAGGCAGGATTACCACCATCTTATCTGCAAGTCTTTTCTGACCCACTGACCCCAGCCCATGCTAGCCACCCTCTGAGCTACATCTGTGCCTTGAATGTGCTCTGCATGGCCCCACTGGTCACAGTGCTGGGTTCATTTTTCATGGCCTGGTTTCCAGACCAGGAGTTGCTTGAAGCCAAGGTTCAAATCTCACTCATCTCTGTCCCCAGTACCTAGCAAGATGCTGAGAACAGAGGAGGAGCCCCGCAAAGAGCCACTGCACATGTGTCGAGTGCTGAGTTGGAGTTCACAGCAGAAATGCTTGAGTTCAAAGAGGAACGAGGAGCTGATGTGCAAGAAGAGATCGCAGAGGCAGTCATGGGAGAGCTGTGTACTGGGCCATCAGGTGGACCGAACAGGTGAAGAGAGGAGGAGAATGGCAGTCTTGGTGGAGGAAGTCAGGAGGACAGGGAGAGGTGAGACAAGTGCCTGAGCCCACACCAAGCCTTCCAACCCCAGAGCACAGGGCTGCGGAGGGCAGTGAAGAGGGCCGCAGTGGTGGGACTGAGGGTGCACTCGTCTGCCTTTTCCTGGACTTCAGTTCCATGGCCTCCAGTCATAGACCACACGCTCATGCCTGGAGCGTGGTGACACGGTCCAGCTCCTACTCCCCCACACTCTCCACCCTCTCTTAATGCGGCCACTTTTTCCAGTGCCCAGCCAGAGCCTTAGTACTGGGCACTGTTCACGCTGTCTCTAGACTAGACTTCATGCCCTGTCGCCCCACCAGGCTGCTGCTGGAATTGTGAATTCCGCCGATGAAAAGAAGATGAGGTGTTCACTTGTCAGGTTGGGCCCTTTGTGCTCCAAGTCCCATCTAGGTTCTCTGTCATGCTTCACTGATCTAGCGTTGGGGCTGGTGGCCGCCAGGTCCCAGCCTGCCTTGCTGATTGGCAGTGTGGCATCTGCAGGAGTATTAATGTGTGAAGTCTGTGTTTTGTTTGCTCAAGGGATACGTTGGCCGGGGTAATTCATGGCTAGACAATGCTGCTGGCGAGATTAGCGCACCAGGCAGACTTCTATATTTTATAGAAAAATTAAAAAATAAAAAGAGCGCTAGCTTCATTTTGAAACTGTCAACTCCACACCACCATTAAATTAGACTGTCATGTTTTCTCTCATATAACAAAGGAATGTATTTTATTTCTCTTAATCTAAACATTATACTTGCAGATGCAATGTTTATTTATATAGTACCTAAGCCAAAGTTCTCCCAAATGTGTTCAAGTCATCACAACTTGAGTAATTCTGACATCTCAGCTTCTCCCTTCTCTTTGTAAACCTCGCTGAGCGTTAGACCTCAAGTAAATGCATTTGAAAATCCATGTCACTTGTGCAGCCCGGTTCTTAATGCTTTGTTGGTTTTGTTGATAGCTAAATCCAGAGAGATCTAAACTATTTTAGACAAAGTTTGTATCTAAATTCAACAGCTTTTCCAAACTTTAGGGGTGTTTTTTTTGCATTTCAATTTTCAGGGAGTGTACATTTTTGCATGTCAAAAAAAAAACATGACAGAATTACTAAGCTTCAAATACTGCACTTTACTCATGCAGTGTTTTAAATTGTTAGTAAATATGAACAAATTCATTCAAGTCCACATCTCTGTACACCTTTTAATAAATACCACTTGAATTGAGTACTGGCTATTCATGGTGCGTGGTGTGTCACATTTTCACGGATGCCACCAACCAATTTCGGAGTCACCACTCATTTTATTCTTTGCATTACTTTTGACCCTAAAAACACATCAGTTGCAATGATTTATGCTGTATTTAGTTTGGGAAGTGGGTTAAATTATAACCTACGAATGTTACATAGCATCACAAGAAAAAAAAATCCAGTATCCACAGGAAGTACACTGTCAGCAAGTATACAGGATTCTTACAATCATGAAATACGCTCACTCAAATAATAGGAACATCCTCACCCCGTGATTATTGTATTGATCAAAGCCACCACTGTAGCAGTCGTCGTGGGAATAGTAGTCGTAATACGAGGTGTGCACTACAGACTGACCTCTTAATGAAGTGCTTTATTTTTACTGTTTTAACCGTTACAATAGTTCTCAAGCTCCTACTCATATCAGTGACTACATCAAGACATACAGTGGTTCAGTAATTAAGTCATCAGTAATTCTGTCACAATCAAAAGTGACAGAAATACTGTTCTAACTCCTGTGTGATGCATGATTATCTATATTCCCGGGAAGACAGCTAGCTATCGTGAATGAAATATAAGGGACCACACTGCATGCAAAGAGAGAAAGGGAATGAAAAAGAGTCTTATAAGATTAAAGCAGGAATGGCTCCTGGCCGGACTGCGGAAGAGACAAGGCTCAGTTCTTCAGGGAGCCGGCAGGAATGAGCGAGCCCATGCAGCAAGCGTTCAGGATCCGCTTGTGCGGGTGAGCAAGGGTGTGGACAGCCAGCTCTGACCCTTGCCTGTGAGGACCTGGGCCTCAGTCCTCCACTCTGTAAAATAGCTTTCTCAGTTCTCCATCTATGAAAAGAAAACCATACAGACTTTATACATAGAGTGGAAGAAATAAATAACTTTTTTATATATCACTGATATCACTAATCTATATTCACTTTAAAAGAAAAAAAAATCTTCTGTCCTGGCAAGAATGGGGAAAGATATTCCTTCTGTTTTGAAGGAAAATGTTCTTGATCATCCCTGTTACCACATATTCTAGACTTTCAGCTCGTCTCAATCTTTTATACTTATAATTCCCCCTTCCGCTAGTTATTATCATAACAGTAATTTCCATACCCATGCTGTGCAGTTAGCATGTGTCCACTTCTTGCCTTTTTCAATCAATATTTTAAAAAGATTTACAATTAAACATATACTGTGTTTGCATTTGAACTTGCATTCTCTCCAAACCCCATTAAACCAAGATATGAACATTCATGTTTAACTTTGAACAAAGCTAAATTTTAATTATTCTCTAGCCTCATCACCCACAGTGATACATTTGACAGCAAATTCATCAATTATTTTATTGTAAGTAATTGCTGATATATTTTTCAATATGCAATTTTCAAGGTCAGTTTTTCAAGCATGAAAAAAAGATACGTCTCCAACATTATTTTATATCTTTCAGAGATCAAAATAATTCTTATTCTATGCAGACTCAACAAAATAAACTATATTGCATTAAGTGTGCTTTCACACATGAAAAATCTTGGTACGTAGTCTAAGCAATTGCAAGCACTGATGAAAAACTTTCAAAAGTAAAATCAAACTGGAAGAAATACATTGGATAGAAGAAACTATATATCTTGTACCATGATATAATTCACAGGAAGAAAATGTAAGAACAAGCATTTATTAATAGTCTCCAAAGAACACATGAAAAGAGCACTACCATAATTCACACCTAGGAATATAATAATTTATGCAAAATTGTTCCCTTTAAAATGTAAAGATGAAAAGAGACATGACACCTCAAAACCCACCAAGCTAAGGATAAACACAAGAAATAAACCATATGTGTTTTGGGAGGCAATTTCACAAAGAAACTGTTAGGGAAAAATGAGATCAAGCTATGACACGATCCAGATGTTCACTAATAACATCTCGGCACAATCTGTGGGACTTCAAGGCCTGGTAGAAGAGGGTAGACGCTCCCAAAGAGTGAGCCCTGATGGGATTCGGTTATTGGGTAATTCTTTTTAAATAATTGCTTTTTGTTTGAAGCATCGTCATCTTCCAGTCCTGGCTATCTTAGAAGTTGATAAAAAGCAGCATAAAGAGATGAAACAGCAAGGGAAGCTTTGAAGCAGTCGTTGTGTTGAGGGCCTGGAGACACCGGTCCGGCTGGTGCCCAGGGAGACCGTGTGTGTTGGGCCATCAGGAAGGGGGAAGGCAGGACTTGCACAGCGTTTCATACCATCCACAGTGGGATGGAGCATTAAATTGGAAACTTCACAGGCAGTGGACCCAGGCACTCAAGGCAGTAGTGAAAATAACTGTCATAGAAAATCTGAGTCGGTTTCTTCTGGGTAGATGTGTGGCCTCTGGTGGCTGCCTTTTGGCCTTGTTTCTCAGCACTCCCATCACTCCTCTATTTAAATACTTTCACCGGAAACCACGCAGCTCCCCTTGTACACTCCGTCTCCGCTTATCGGCCATGTGAGGAGATTAAGTATTTAGTGCAGCATTAATGGATTGAATTGGAAAATTCTCAAAACAAGAAATTTTAAGAACACAATGAGCAGACAAATGTCCAATGTTGCGAGGGGAGAAAAAAAGAGAGACTAAGCCCTTGGGACGTGAGGAGACAAAATGCATCAGTCTTCAAATCATAAAAGGAACAGAGGTTATCTTTGCTACCAGCGGATATGCCTAGCTGCTTGTCTCATTTTTTACCTCTCTGGACATCCCAGCCCCATGCGTTATTATGGATTGTGATCTCTTCTACCTTGGCCACAGATCTACTAAGTCCGACCTCTCAACACGTGGCCACGGTGTGGACCGCAGGCGTGGGCATCATCTGAGAGAAACACATACATCACATCACGCCTGGCTCTGCCCAATCTGAGCAACCTCAGAACATGATTTCAAGGTGACTCTGTGTGCAGGAACATCTGAGGGCCAGGCCCAGGCAACTCAATAGGAAGATTGGGGTCCAGTTCTCCTGGGAGGGCACAAGGTTGGATGATCTTCATTGTGCCTGTTGGCTGATGGGTGATCCTGTCAGAGACCTAAGCAGGCTTCCCTCTCTCCAGGGAGTGTGGCCCCATGGGGTGGAGATCAGACAACAGACACTGAGCTGTCAGTGCCCAGAATATCAGGCTAACCCCTAAGTCCATTTATGAAGAGGAACTATTAAATATATCTGAGAGTCATTATAACAAATTAACAGAAAATTACTGTCGTTTACCAATACTTACACAGCAAAAATGCGAAGTAAATTAGAGGTAGAATTTCACTTAGAAGGTTATCTCTACTATTCAGCTTTTCGAAGTGATGTTTCTTATTTTTTGTTTAATTTGCATGAAACCAACTATGGAAGTCAGACGCACTGGCGTGAACCTACAATTCCAGCTACTTCAGACGCTGAAGCGAGAACGTCACAGTTTTGAGGGCAGCCTGGGCATCTTGGCAAGACCTTGCCTCAAAATAAATAAAAAATAAAAACTGCCTAGGGATGTAGCTCATTGGTAGAGAACTTGTGCAGCATTGCAAGGTCCTGGGTTCCATCCCCAGTACCACAAAAAGGTGGGAGAGAAAGAGCGAGAAAATAATATGGAAACTTTAGCTACAAAAGTGGTTTCATCTGGCTTCTGGGTAGCATTCCTAGGAGGGTGGGCCCGTGCAGTGGGATAACACACTTTACAACCAGCACTGCTTCTTTTCTTTATATTTCCCAGGATAGTAAAAGTACAAATTTTCCTGGATTATTCCAGTGTTGGGTTTCCTGAACTTTGGCCAAAGTGTGAAAATTGCTGTTTGAATTTCTCAGCAATTTTCTCCAGTAACAGTATAGTATTTTTATTCTATGGAAGAAACACGGTCACTGTAATGTTTCCTATAAATAGCAATATTCAGATAACCAGCAGAAAGATTTTTTAAATTTAAATATGCAACATTAACAAAAAAAATTAACCAAGGACCCTTCCTCAGAATATCTTGGTGCTATTAACACCCAGCGATGTGTGTACAATATGGGAAAGTACAACCAGCATGACTGATGTGTGCATGTGTGTATGCCATATATTTCTAACATTTATTTCTCAGTTCATGCTGGGTGGTCTAATACTGCTTTTTACACCACAACCAGCTGATCCCAAGTTCAGGGTTATTGAAACGCATCATAAATAAAACCCATCTGTGCATTGTTTAAGTCCCAGATGCTATTCACAAAGGTTCCAGCAACTTTGCCATTTCCCTGCCAGAGAAAAGCACCGATGTCTACCATCAATTATACAATCGCAAATGTTTTCATAATGCTGACTTCACCCCAATAATCTTTCCTGGCAAATTCAAGTATGACTTAGAAGGAAAGAAATTATATCTTGCTAGTGTTCCCTTGTTGCATGTCAAGATAACCGACAATATCTGTCTAAAGTGACCCATGCTTTGCCTGGGAGACCATCCCCTGTAAGGGTCCATACACTCTCCTCAGTACCCTGTCCGCTCTTCAGAAAAACACAAGGTCATACACTACTGTTTGTACGAAAATCGTTTATTGACTAGCAGCAGCTTTGTGTACCTATTGAAAATCACTTCCAAAAAACCATTTAGAGTGGAAGAACTGGATATTTTATGTCAATGAGATTTCAGGAAGTGAGGACTTTAAATTAAAGCTCGAGGGAGTTTCCACTCACAAAATTTGAAAAATGCAGTTTTATCTTAAGCCCTTCGTAAATCACCTGAAAATACTGCTGATTTGGCAATGTGGAACACAGCCTCCTGAGTTTTTCGTTGGAAGGAAGGATAAATTGGGAGCAAGGGGGAAGGGAGGCTGGGGAAATCATGGTAGAAGAATTTCCAAAGCGAGTAGGGGACTGAGCAGTTGCCACGGGAGAAATTGGAGTCAGGAATGAAGAGGTGCTGGCTTCCTGGGGCAGCGCCACGAACCCTGAGGGCCTCATCTGTGCCACTGAGGATTCAGTTTTGTGATGGAAACTA
>RJWT010000609.1:0-62129 GCA_004365215.1 Cuniculus paca
TAGTGTTTAGTGTTTCACTGACTTTGCAGGTCTAAAGCTGGTAGTCTGAGCATCTATTCAGAGGATAACAATATGCAATGTAGCATCTATGGGGATTCTCCTTCTGAAGGTGGTAGACATTGTTAATCCCCTGCTATCTTATTTTGAAGTCCTGTATCATTTTCACTGTTTTGTTGAGTTGGATTTTATTCTGTTTTGTTTTGTGTGATTTCATTATATCCAATGGTATGGGTAGCTATTTCAAAGATAATCAGATATACTATGGTAGCCATTTTGGATTTACTCTTATTTTGTTTTGAAGTCCTTTATTGCATTCATTGTTTTCTTTTTACTGATTCTATTCTGTCCTTGTTTGTTTGATTTTTACTATGTCTGAAGGTATCTGCAGTTATTTTGAAGACAACAAGAGGCATTATGGTAAGCCATTGTTGATTACCTATTGTTTTCAAGTCCAGTATCACTTACATTGATATGTTTTGCTTGGCTTTATTCTGTTTTATTTTGCTTGGTTTTATTCTCTTTAAAATAAAAAATTTTTAAATATATATTACTGCTTTTTTCATTAATATATATTGTGATGCATAATAATTTCATTTAACTTGGTACATATACTTACATATGTACATTAGTACATATACCCTGTATATCTGTATATTTTGTGAGAGAAGCACTGATTTAATTTTGCTCCAGATCACCTGTTTGAGGAAGTTTGTACAGCAATCATCGTGGTACAGGAATACGTTCTTCTTTCAGGTGGCGATGACTAACCTTTTACAGGGGAGTGCCAAAATTACAACCCAAAATCAACTCATTTTTCACAAAATGTCAAAACTGTAATTAAACCTGAATACTGAGTTTTTAGTTTAGGAAAAAAAACCTCATACATTAACATGTTTTGTTTTAAAAGAAAAACTACATGTTTGCCTTAGGTTTGCCTCCTCTTGTCTAGGGCACAAGGTAGCTATGTATTCTGTGAATCAAGCAAGCACACACTTTAGTTTCCTTTTGTCAGGGGACATATCCCATCATGACACAATTCAACATATCCTCAAATATTATCTGCACATTTTTGTATAGTCACATGGAAATGGCTGGTCAGGGGACCAACGCAGAATAAAAACACTGTTATTGCAATTGCTGTGTTTAATAAAATGCCTTTTTTTCTTTTTAAGGAGACAGTTTTCTACTTGCATTCATGAAACTCTGACATTCTAAATTCATTTGCAAATAGGAAGAAACCTTAAATACTTCTCAGTCCTTGACAGGTACAGATAATTTTTGTGTAAGTTGCTTTTCATTTATCCTGAATGAATGCTACAAAATAAGCCTTGAAGTCCTATTTGACAAGAATTGTAACATGAACAGTGTTTTGAAAGGAAAAAAAATTAAATGATTCATTTTATTTGATGTAAAATATGCCTTGTAATTTCCAATACTGAACATTTTTTTAAAAGAAAAGGTAAATTATTCATAAGATTTGTGATAATATAAAGACAGTTATTCAAATAAATTCATATATGTTTGGCTCTGGTCTGTTTTATATACACCTGTATCTACTTTTGATTCTAATGAGATATAATTTCTCTCAGTGAAAAAGTCTTATTTTCTTTCTAGTGAGTGTTTTTCTTTTTTTGGAGTAAACTCAAAACAAGAAACAACTTAAATTCACACATTGGATTGCAAAATTGATGAGCAGTAATGATTTCAAGGTATGAAAACCTTGAGAAAAGAAATTCAGGGTTTAGATAGCAGGAGAAAAAATGAAAGGAGAAGACATTGAATAGATGATGATTTTGAAAGCTATTCAGAAATCTGATCACATTCGTGGCAAAAGGAAAAGACAGAGTTTATGATTCAAAGATAAAAATTAGTGTGAAAAAGATCAGTAAAGTAGAAGACAGGTTCTGATGATGGAATTTGAATGGAACTTTCTTCTCTTCATTTGATTCAGTCTTCAATAGCCTGCAAAACTTCCTACATTTACTTTAAAATATATACATATGTTGGGGACCATTCAACCAACTTCAGGGGCCTCCAATAACTGGCACTATGGAAAGGGTCATTAATATACATATATATGCATATATTTATCTTTTCAATCAGGAGTCATTTCCTTCTTCCATATTCGAATTATTACACTTGTAATCTATTACTGAATTAACTGATTCATGGACTATGACAAAAATTAACCTCCATTAAACATTGCTTAAACTAATATATAAAAATCATTCACATATCATCTTTACTAGTTCTTAAAATAGTGTTTTCACTTACTTTTTTGGTATATTTCCTTTTATTATGGATTCCAGTAAATACATTTATTTGGGTTCAAGAAAATTATGTATAAGTCATCTTTTCTCTCTGACTTGTTATTAGACTCAGAGAGATATTGACAATTTGCAAGTGTTTTGACCATTGTCCTAGCACCCACTGTTAAATGATAAGGATAATATGTTTGTCTTCAATATGTTCTTTCCCTCTCTCTAACTTCTGATAGTCTTAATCTCTGAATTTTGATGCTAGTTGAAAAGTATGTTATGGAATTGGTCATAGTGATTTTTATTCAATTTGCTTCTTCTGCTTCTTTTTTTAATTATCTTTCATCTAAGAAGGAATGATATGTATGGAGAACTGATATTTTAGCTTAGCACTATCAGACATTTTCAAAGCTAAAATCTTACAAAATTAATGCCAGGAAAAATTAACATGTAGCTCAGTATTATTCTGGTTTGGAAGAAAGCCCAAAATTGTGTAGCTTGCCAAAACTCTGTAATTTTTTTCATATAATCCTGTCTCTCAGTATTATTTGTTATATCTTGCAGGGAAGCAGAATCAAAACTCAGCATTTATGAAAACAGATTGTCTGTTGCAAGTGAGATGAAAAATTAAGAGAAAAAGAAAAACAAATAAGGTCTACATTGGAGTCTTGCATGATATTTTATTACTTAAAACTTTCCTGAATATTAAAATTTTGCAGTTTGTTGCAAATCATTAGAAGAAAAACATCAATTTGCTTTTTCAAAAAGTACCAGATCAAAAGGCGAAGCCATTGTTACTGTGGACTCCATTCATACTTGGTAATTATCCACATTTCTTCAAGCTCAGTGCTCAACTATAACATGTGGTGGTTTGAAATTGGTTACTTTGGGAGGATTTGCATGAAACAGTCATCAGATATTATGCTACTACTTTTTTTCAAAGTACTCATTTTTCCTGTAGAGCTGGTTTAATGTAACAGATGTTTACAACTAAAAGAGATGGACATAGAGTCATGGCTTATTATTAAACTTCATATGGTAAAGCCTTCATTCAAAATGCTTATCTTGTGCTCACTTTGGCAGCACATATACTCAAAATGCTTACCTTATTAAAGAAGTTTAAGACAGTCTATAAAGATTTATTACATGGTTAGGATAGTGGTATAGCTCAGTGATAGAGAGTGTGTTTCACACATATAGGTCCCCTGGTTTAATCACTAGCACCAAATCCACATAAGAACTAT
This sequence comes from Cuniculus paca, assembly GCA_004365215.1. Taxonomy (NCBI): domain Eukaryota; kingdom Metazoa; phylum Chordata; class Mammalia; order Rodentia; family Cuniculidae; genus Cuniculus; species Cuniculus paca. The sequence goes on from RJWT010000609.1 coordinate 3,503, forward strand.
TAAATAATAAGTTCACTGCAAATATTAAATAGTGTTTAATAGCCTTAGTTGAGCATTTTCTTTACTCAGAGAATTGCTAAACAATACACAAAACAAAAGAAATATTAACATCTACTGTACTTGTTTAATGACATTCTGTACTCTACTTGTATTGGAAATTTAATCTGAAAGATTAAAAAATTTATGCAATCACATTTTTATTCTTTAAAATGTAATACTTGAAAGATAGTATCATTATGCAGGGATCATTTATTGCACTACAGGCTTACACACACACACATAAGCACACAAATAATACAATTTGTGTATTAAAAAGAAAACAGAAATGCAATTTGGCAGGTCCATAAGAATTCTTTATTTATACCTTATTAAAATAGCACTTGATCTGGTTAGCATAATACTTCCAAGGTTTTAATTGATGTCTTGTTATAAAGTCCAGCAGTTATATATTTATTCCTCCGTAGCATGTGTATTAGTTATAATATTAATGTTTGTATAATTATTAGTCAATGTGCTTCTACTGAAAGGTGGACTGTTTTTGTTTTTGCTTACTATTATAGTTTAAGGACTGCCCCAATACCTGAAAATAATATTTTGAAAAAATGAGTAAATGAACAAAAGAAAAAGTGAATAAAATATCTTTAAAAGAGTCTTTGATTAATTTTTCATAACAAAAAATTTGTCATGAATAGAATTATTTGATATTTGTTAAGTTGACTTTCTGTTTTATAGTCTTTATATTTTTAATTGTTTTCTTGCCTCTAATGGAAATTCTCTATGTAGATTGCCTGATCAGTGCCATTTATTTTTAAGTGTCAGTTGTTTGATACCTTCCTCAAGGTCATAAAGTCAAGCAATATTCATCTCTCCATCATTCATGGAATTAGAACTTGTCACAAAACCTAAAAATAATAAATAAAGGCTAAATTAACCCAATAGTACTCAAGAGCAATAAAAAAAAAGGGAGGGGGAAACAATCATGTACATTGTATGGACTCCAGTTCTTTCTGTTTTGTGTGTGTGTGTGTGTGTGTGTGTGTGTTCCTTTATCTATTTTAATTAACAATTTAAAGTTGAATTGAGTCACCAAGTCCTTCAATTTTGTTCCTGTTTTCTTAGTGTTTTAGCTACTTTAATTATTGCTGATCACTGACCTGAAGCAAAAAAGCAATTTTCTTGTAAAAATACTAATTACCAACTAAGTACTTGGTATTTAGGGCATAAAAAGCAAGAAAGAAGAGGAAGAGTTAAGATGCTAATAAAGAGTACTTAAATTTGTATGCTTTTCTGCTTTCATAGCTATAACTTTCTCTTATAAATTTATGAAAGATCATTATTTACTTTAAATGTACCAATGAAAATTATAAGATTACCTTTATCCATACTTTAAATTGAAAAATAATGTAGATTAAGCAAATATTTAATTTATACTCCTTTGTTGATTACATTAGATATGCTGAAAAATAATATTAATGTAGGCAAGGATATCACAGCTGTAGAATCGTGGTGTTTTAAAGCTGTCAAAATATTTTAATCTAGTACCATGAAATTTTGTCCAAACATATGACATTATTTGCCCAAGAAATACAAAACTACAATGCCTGAAAAAAGATTAAAGGTCTCATATACCAACTTATTGATTCTATATGAAAGAATGCAGCATTTAGCATATGTTTTTTAGATATTTATGAAGTCCAACTTCAACTTATTTTAAAATTAAAACTTGATTTTAGTTATCTAATCCTATCCAAAATATTTTAATCATTACAAGTTTTAAGGATAGACATCATTCAAAAAAGAAATACAAATTTATCTACAACTGTGCTGCATAATTTTATTATTTAATGTTATTTTTTAAAATTACTATCAAAGTCTTATCTACTCAGTTTTCTTGATTCTTTACACAAATGTTGCTCATATCATTTGAAAATCTTTATACAAGGTCTAACTCTAGTCTTAAAATACATGTACAAAATGGTTAGCTTTTAACAGGCATGATCTTCATATTGTTAAATGCAATCACTCAAACAGCACAAAATACAGGGCCACTGCTGTTGCATAGAATCAGATATATTGATTTGATGCAGTCAAAAAAGACCCTTCAGGGAATCATGATATCCTAGTCCATTTTATGCTGTTAAAAATACAATATCACGCCATGGGTGATTTAATAAACAAAAGAGATTTAGTTTTGCTCAGGTCGATGATAAAAAACCTGCGTACAGTGATAGCTTTCTTGTGGTCGGTCTTGAAGCTGCACAGGACATCACAAAGACACGTAGTCAAACTGACTTTTAGAGCAGATCCCCCTCCGCACAACACATTAACCTGTCAACACATCAACCTTTCAACTCTGTGAATGAACTAGTAATGGATTTATGAAGGGAGAAACATGGTTACCTCTTACAGGTTCTACCTCTCAAAAAATCTCCTAATGGGGAATAAATTTCAGTATGAGTTTAAGAGATGACAAACTTTTTTTTAGCGTAGTACATGGAATGCTGCCTCAGTGTGAGCAAAATATTTTCTGTAAACCCTGAGTTCATCTGACATTTTCCATAAAGAGCCTAGAAAAAAACCATAGACAATGGATTCTGTTCTATGTTGGGATTGGAAGAACATAGTAAGTAAAATTTGAGTGATATGAGCATTTGAGCCATTGGACATCTATAGTAATGAGTGAAAACATAATGGTATTGGCAAGTTACTGTAAACATATAAGTTATCACTCCCAGGCTGATTAAAAGCAGGGCTGCTTCCTTCTCCTTCTTCATCTTCTCCTCCTTCTTGTCCTCCTCCTGTCATTCTTCCTCAGTACAAACTAATTTCCACTTTGTCTGTACTCTTCAGGTTTTTAGGACTTTTATCATTTTAAATTAATGATACTTCTATATAAATTAATTTCAAATCATAAACATTTGCCTCAAGACTAATTTTTCCCACATTCATGGGTTTTTCTCCTTGCTTATGTTTGTTTTTGAGTAATAGAGTTCTTCAGGTATTCCAGATACAAATTTATTGGAGATTATTTATTTTGTGTATATTTTTCATCATAATTCAACACATCTTTTCACCTTATCGCCTTTTCATTTTGCTAATCATATTTTTACTTATCATATTGTTTCTTTGCTTTATTTTTAACCATTTACATCTTCTTTATAAAATATTTTCCACACTGAATTCGTAATTGAAATCTTTTTGACCATCTCCTAAAATTCGTATGGCTCTACATTTTGTGTTTATCTGAAAAGACAATTATTGGTAAGATATAACCTGAAGAGTGTCAATCTATCAAATGTAAACATATAAAAATATATTAAATATTTCAATATAAAAGAATTTAAGATATAAGAATATTATGGTAAGTAGGAACACACATTGTACTTTGGAAAGGAAGAAATCTCAAAAAATAATATAAGTCAAGATTTTTAAATACTAAGATTAAACAGAAGAGTGTGCATGTGTTTCTAAAATACTATTTATCTGGGAGATATATATATATATAAAATATACATATATACACATGTGATTGAAGGATCGTGAGATAGTTCTAATTTTTTGGTTTTATGAGGTAACCCCATACTGGATGCTCATAATATATGTACTAACTTACATTTTGTTTTTTGACATCCTTATCAGCATTAGATTTTTTCTTTTTGCTAGTTGCCATTTTCACTGGGGTGAGGCGATAGCTTATAATTTTGTTTTTAGTATCTCAAATGATTATTGATATTGTTCATTTTTTCATGCATTTGTTGGTCATTCACATATCTTCATTTGAGAACTGTCTTCAGATTTTCAGCTTGTTTTTGACTTGTATTGTTTTTTAGGTACAGAAACTTTGTGGTCCTTACAACCTTTTCAGATATGGTTGCACTTGGAAGTTATACTTTAAGTGAAATAACTTAGAAGCAGAAAGACAATCATTCTACAATCTTATTCATCATGGAATCTAAAAATACTTCACCAAATAGAAATTGAGAAGGTATAGTTGTTACTAGTGACTTTTGAGAAAAGGGAAAAGATGAAAGTTAAGAGAGGGGCACAGTATTATTGCTTGATATGAGGAATATGTGCTGGTATTCCAAGGCTCAGCATGATGAATACTGTATCAAAGTTAAAGGAGAGAATTTCATTGTACTTATGATAGTTAAATGATTGAAGATTAGGCTGAATTGTCCTCAACTGCACACTATCAGAAGTAAACAAGAGTCAAAACATCATATTGTACTTCACAAACATGTGCAAATACTATATGCCAAAAAAAAATTTTTGAAAGTAGTAGTAAAATAAAGAAGCTTAAAATACTTTGAATTCATATATGGCATATTTTGAAAATTTCTTTTCATATATACGAGAGGCAATGGGTAGCCAAACAAACACTAAATATTTGGAAAGTAACCCAGAACCACTTCATATAATTTTCTGGGAAATAAATATTTATACATGATTTTAAAGGAAACTTGACACAAGATATGATTTATATTATACTGAATAATTTTATTTATAGTAATCCTGAGAAACATAGGATAGATGATAATTTTCTTTGTGTTATTTATAAATTTAAAAATTATGTATGTACTCTTTAATTTCTAAGAAAAGAAATTTCTTCTTAAATTTTTAAAAAACCTTTAGAAGAAATGATTTTAACCAATCAATTTTAGTAGTAATAACAATTATGAATAATATATATTCAACTGATACCAAGAATTTTCACTTTTTTTATAAGTAACTATTCTAAGAAACCCATGTCAAGCAATCTGGCTCTAGATTTCAGATACTGCCTTTCAGTTGATTGCTTCATTTAATGTAATTGTGATGTATGTAACATGTGCATGTGAATATGGTTTAGGCTGTATGTGTTAACCTTAACATGCTTCTGCCTTGTGACTGTTTTTACTGTTACTCATTTAGAAAACATTCTGTCCAATTTCATCTTATTAGACAAACTCACAAATAGACTTATTCAAAAGTCTCAAGGACGATAATAAAAAAAAAGAGAAAAATAAGTCTCAAGGATGAAAATCATCTATCAGATTTTTTTTTTTTTCAGCACCAGGGATTGAACTCACAACCTTGCGCTTGCCGGGCAGGTGCTTAGACCGCTGAGCTAGATCCCCAGCCCTGTTTTTGAGAGAGGGTCTCACTATGCCGTTCAGGCTGGCCTTGAGCTCACTTTGTAGCTCTGGCTGGTCTCGAGCTCACAACGATCCGCCTGTCTCAGCCTCCCAAGTGCTGGGATTACAGGTGTGAGCCACCACTCCCGGCTCTATCAGATATTTTAAAAAATCAGGTGAATGTCATTTTCTTTCCTTCATAAAAATTAGGTCAATTGTGACCTAAGATAAATAAATGCAAACATGCTAAATGAATGTGTCATATTCTCTAAATAATTGTCAGTAAAATAAGAAATAGTGGGTGAATGTGAAAATTAAATATCAAACATGTTACTGTAATTAATTATTAGAAATACAGAATGGTTAAAAATAAAACTGATAATTCTTAAATTAGTTGTTTGCTTTTAGTCCATAAGATTTTGTTAAAAAATTATTTTTTTTGTTTAGTTTTTGTTATTTATTTTGTCTTTTACTATTAGATTAGGTGCATATATTGGATTTTTATTGCTTTATAACAAATCACTCTGACTTATACAGTTAAAAGGACACAGTTTCTATGTGGTCAGAAGTCCAAGCATGGCTTAGCTGAATCTTCTGCTCAGTGTCACAGAATGCATCCAAGACATTACTATGACTGTGTTCTTCTCTAGAGGCAAGAACAGGGACTGATTGCTTTCTACCTCTTCCAGGCTTTTGGTACATTTATTTCTTTACAGGATACAGTGAGCAAAAGTTTGTAGCTAATTACAGCTGCAGAGTATCAATGTATGGTAAGCAAAATTCCTAAAAGCAACTTATACTTCCTTGACATATGATCTTTCCATAACACAGGCAGTTATTTCATTAAATATGCATGTAGATTCTCTATTTTCAGTGAGCTATGAAGTAATCATAAAACATTATGTCATGAAATATTTCACACTTTTGCCACATGAGGCAGACTAATTATCTGTGACATAGAATGTTTGCCATATTTTATTAGTTGTAAGTGAGAATCAAATCTCATTCATTCAGATGTAAAAGAGCATGCAAATTCATGAACACCATCAGATGAGAATCTTTAGGGCTAACTTAGAATCTGTCCTCCACAATAGCTAATATAACATCTTACAGTTCAAAATTGACTCAATACAAGTATACATGAATTGAGTATGTTCACTGGCCATATTTGTCTTTCTATATTATTTATGTGATTTTTCTATAAACAGCACCTCAAATTTTAAAGAATTTGCCAAAATGTAACGATGTGGCACATCTAACTTATTGAACTCTGCAAGTGCTAGTGACAGTTCCCTTTGTTTTCTTATTTTTATATAAATGTTTATGATGTAGCAAGAAATAATAACTAAGCAGTGATCTTAAAATAAAATTATGCCTCTCATAAACTGTTACAGTGATCATAAAGATACAGTTATGGTTTAAATCCAGATGTCCCCCAAAGCCTCTTCAGCTCATAGGTGTGTCTTTTGGAAGGTGACAAAGACAGATTTTGGTACCAGAGAAATGTGGTCATTGCTGTGATGCTACCTGGCTATGTGGTTCAGAAGTCTTTTGAACTGGCTTGTGGAAAGCTTTTGCAAAGGTTTAGATAAGCTGGCTAGCGAAGCTGTCTTAGAATGTCGTAAGGTGAGCTTGATGGTAGATTTAGGTCAGAGATCACAAGGTCAGAATACTGAAAAATATGCAGCTGATGGAGACCAGTCTCAGGAAAGTTCAGTTAGGACCAAAGAATACATTAATAGCTAGATTCTCAGCCATGTGTGTCATACTCTGGCTGAAAAAAAATGTTGTCTACACTTTGCCATGTCCACAGACCTTGGGAAACAGTGAGATTAAGGGCAGGAGACTAATTAATCTGGCAGAAGAAATTTGAAGGTAGTCTAATGTTAGGGTGAAGGAATGGCTACAGTTAGGTGGGTTTTAGTGAGCTCTGCCTTCACAATCAAAAGCACTAGGTTTTTGAAAATATTAGCACTTTGAATTTGGAGAATGAAATAAATGGCCTGAAAGCGTCACAAGAACTGATAGGACGCCACATTTAGTAGCCTTAAAATTGCAAAAGAGAAAGACTTTGCTTTGAGAAGAAAGCCTCAGAGCACCATTCTATGGAATAGAAGTGGCCTATGGAATTTATTCATAGAGCTCAGAAATTCAGGCACACAGCTCCTATAGTTGAGAGAAGGAAGCTTGACTACTGCTCCAGCTGTTGGCCAACTTTATTGTCCATGTGGTGCTGGTTTTAGGCACATGCAGAATGCAAGAGTTATGGAGTCAGGAAAGCTTCCACCCAGATTTCAGAAGAAGTCTTGTAAGGCCAGACTTTGAGGGTAGTATATGCAGCTGTGAGTGTGAAGTCAAAAGAGTATTGAAAATCCTAAAAGTTTGGAGAAGCCAAGATCATGTATCATGTGAGGAAAGCTAAAGAGAAGGAGCAAAGCTGGTCCCAAAGAGAAGTCATGAGAGCTACAATCACCAGTAGTGCCACAGAGGTGGGGCTACCCAAGTTTTAGAGTTCACATCTTGGCACAGATTCCCCAATGTGCTATACATGAAACTATGGGATTTAATGTTTGCCCTGCCAAGTTTCAGGCTTGCATTAATCCCAATGCTTTCTATCTTATTTCTTTTTAGAATTGAAATGTTTATCTTGTACCATTGTGTTTTGGAAGTATTTAACTTTTTTTACATTTGTTCATTGGCTCATAGCTAAGAGTTTACCTTAAGCCTCAGAGATTTTCCTTTTTTGTCTCTTTTTGAGACAGGGTTTCATTATACAGTTCAGGCTGGCCTTGGGCTCACTTTGTAGCCCAGGCTGGTCTCGAACTTGCGATGATCCTCCTGACTCAGCTTCTCAAGTGCTGGGATTACAGAACATAGGAGATTTTTAACTTGGGTTTTTTTCAGCAATGCTAAAACTGTTAGAACTCTGGAAACTCTTGTAGATGAACTAAATACATTTTGCATAAAAGGATTCACATTAGTCTCTTGAGCCCCAAAGCAGAATGTTATGCTTTATATCTAGATGTTTGCAGATAAAGGCTGGTGTGAAGAGATGAGTCATTGTGGGCATGACCTCAAAATGACTAAAACAGATCTGAATAAAATGATCACAAATATATATATGCCTATACTTTTCCAACTGAAAGTCCTGTGCTTTTTTAATTATCTTTTTTTAAATTTTTATCATTGCTTTTTGTTAGTACATATTTGCAGTATGTAATGGTTATATTCATTGTGGTGAATACATGTACATACCACATCTTATCTTTCTTTTTAAATCCACTCCTTCTTCCACTCCCCTTTTCTCACTCTTGTATCCTTTCATCTGTTGGTCCTCTTCACAACTTTTGCAAAAGTCCTGTCTCCCCATATTGAAAAATCCTCATATTTCTGTTGTTGGAAGTATATTTAAGTTATATTAAGTTGTGATTGTTTAGACAACTTAGAGTATAAGGGAGTGATAATAATATTGATTATTTTATAAATAGCTAAAACAATGCTAGATTTGAAGAAACCATTTTAAAAATGAAAATTATCACTTTTCAATACATAATCAAGTATATTGTCACAGCAGTCAGCTTCTTTTTCTTTCTGAAGTCACACAAAACATTTCTTGCTTTATAAAATATTGTGTAGGGGCTGAGATTTAGTTCAGTGACAAAGTGCCTGTATGGCAAGAATGATGTCCCGAGTTTGATTCCTGATAAAAAAAAAAAGATAAAAAATTGTATATAGCCATTACAGAAATTAATCAATAAGGTCATTAATCAACTTCTCATCAAGTGGCATCATGAATAAGATTGTGTGAAACTATAACCATATGCATAATTCTTGATTAATTAAAAGAAATTTGCTGACCCAAATATTGAAATGTAATTGTTTTTATCTTAAAAGACATTATTCCAATAAGAAATGACCAAAATATCATGAAAAAGTTACATTCGTTTCCTGTTTCGTATGAGGCCATCACTTGCAAAAATTAAATTCGTCAGACCTTTAAGTGTGTATATATATATATATATATATATATATATATATATATACATTAGCCTAGATTTATAAAGGAGCAATGTAAGAAGTTAGAAAATGTTGGCACTTTATAGAAACTCAGATTAATTTATATCACTGGAGGAGTGCTAGTTTTAACTATCTATCCAATATCTATCTACTTATCTGTACACCTACATATAGGTTTTTCTATCGTGGGTATTTCTTCAAACAGAGAAATATGGCTCTTCTTCTTTACATAAACAATAAAATAAGCAAAAGAAGTAGAAAAAAGACATTAGTCTCCTTGCTCTGGTATCAATTTATCTGTAGCAATAAATTATTTATTTTCTCTTAACTTGACCAAAATTTATCTACTTTTACTCCAGGAGTTATGTTAGTCTTAAGGTGCTACTGAACTGGAAATAACTTGAAATTACTTCATTTTGTAAGATATTTTCTCACAATAGAAACGCATTTTGCTTATATAGTGAAGTACACCAGAGGAGTGGTTATACATATTCTTGAAAATCTATAAGAATGACTTTGATTTCTAAGAAAAATATTTTTCAATGGTTTTCTTTAAATTTATCATGCTACAACTCCGTATTTGATTTTTTCATACTTTTAAAACTTTTTCCTTCGGCAGTATGTTGTCATTTATGTATACAATGACCCCCTTAATAATCTATTTTGGAACCTTAGAAAAAATTTAAAACTTATGATGCTACAAACCAGATCAACAGTTTATCTTCTTTGCAATATAAAACAAGGAGTCTTTAGTCTGTAAACATGCATCATATTACTATTGACAGTTAAATAGCATTGAACTTGTATCTGCAGATATAATTCTGAATCATGCCCAAATATTTTTACTACTATATCTAGGACCTTGAAGGTAGTTCTTTGTCATATATTAGAAGAAAGTGGTTTGGTTATAATACTATAATCAAGATTTTCTGAGGATGCTGTCAACCTATGAAACATTTGAAGGCACTAGTTTTCCTCCTTCTATCAGTATTCTGTTATTTTTGGCAAAATAAATTGAATAGCTATTTATCAAATAAAAATCCAAATTATAGAACACAGATTCACTTGCAATCATTGAATATAAAAATCAAAACATTTCAACTACATAAGCAGAGAGAAACAGAGACAGAGAAATGGAGACAGAGAAAGAAAGTGAGAACATTGATATGAAAAGGTTGCCTAAAGCTTTTATGGTTCTGTTTTTATAAGAATATGATATGTACTCTCGCCTAAATAGAGCTGTATCCTCAAACATGTTTTGTTTGTTTGTTTTGTTTTAATTTTTCTATTGTGAGACAGGGTCTCATTAAATTGTTTATTTGCCCAGTCTGGGATCAAACTTGAGAATCTTTTGCCTCAGGTCTCCACAATGTGGAGATTTTAAGTATGTGCCTTCAGATTGGAATTAATTAAAAGATGGTTTTTGACCCAAATTTTAAAATGTAGTTCATGTATTTAACTAAAATTCATAAGTGAAAAAAATGCTTTTAATTGAGCTGCAATTTAATTTTAAGGAAAACTGAGACAAATATCTCTTCCTATAAATAGAAAACTATCTCAATAGGACCACCTCTTCTGTTTAAAACATTAGAAAATTAAGAAGAGTCAATATTAAAGAAGCTAGCCAATCTGCTTATAGATTTTATGTTGATTGCAAACTGCACATCTGCTAAAGGATTAACATACAAGATATGTAATTAACCTAATTTTATATTAATGTATAAATGAAATAAAATGTATCAACATCACTAATCAGGAAAATGAAAATTCAAATCACAATGAGATACCATTTAATCCAGTTAGAATGGCCCAGTTGCTATGCTAAAATCCCAAGCCTCGTACATCACAACTGGATATATTTGAAGATACCGTTTTTGAAAGAGGAAAGTTAAAATTGAGGCCATTAGGTGGACCGCAACTTGATTGGTAAGCTTGTAAAGAAAATAGAAATTGGGATATAAAGAGAGACATGGAGTTGTATAGGTTGAGAGAAAAAACAATCTGAGGAGATAGCTAAAAGTCAGGGATTTGCACTTCACAGAGAGCAGACTTGGTGAAAACACTTGTCCTGACACCTTAGTCTAGTAGCTGCTAGTCTGTTATCTTGTAAGGGCAGCCCTGACGAAATAATATAAAACAGTTCTTGGAAAACTAACACTTAGGAACTTTTTGTTTGAATTTTCCTGATGGGGGAATAAAGAAAGTGAGAAACAACTAAAACTGAGGAACTAGTCAAGAAAAATAAATATTCACAAGAAACAGTGTGAGGGAGAGAAAGCCTCACCATTAAAACTCCAAAATTCTGTTTCAAGAAACTGTGAAAAGTTTGATGATAATGAGACTCCCTACTGATGCTTCTGGTCTGTTTAGAGTATCACTTTCCCTTTGTTTAGTTTTAAGTTTAATTTTAATGTTTTGTCTTGCATTTTCACGTTTCAAACTATAGAGTTGCTTATACTGAAAAATCTGATTGTGATTTCCTTTATAGCCTTTTGTCTTATGAGAAAGGGTCCAGAGTGATTTAAAGGGTTTTTTAGTCTTTAAGTAGTCTCAATTTATGTCTTACACTGAAGATTCTGTATCTACTCCGTGAGCATCTAATCACAAAGTAAATACGGAAGGCTTTTTTTTTTAATAAAATGGTTTTGCCAAAAAACTCAGGATGCAATTGCTGATGTTAAATATGTAGTACTCTCCTCAGATAGTGTGTTCTTTGACATTTCACTCACTAAAACTTAGAACTCATTTTGGTGCACATTTGCACATGTGTTTAAGGGTCATAGTTCAGGTGAACTCACCTAAAACAAACTCCTGCTTAATAGAATAGAGAACTGGGACAATAGTGAGTATGTGTGTGTGTGTTTGTGTGTGAGGAAGAATTTAAAGAGAAGGATTTTACTTAGAGGTAAGGAAGATAACACAGGAGTCATGGTTCCCATCTTTGAAGACGCTATGAATTTCCCAGGTTATACTAATTATTTCTATTTTAGGTGCACTGACCAGTCAAGATCCTATAAACCAGGACAAATTAAATCATAGAAAGAATGCATGAAACAGAGGAGTAGGCTGGATCATGTCACAATTATTTGCCATTTTGGAGTCATGCATATAGTTAAACACAAAGAAGATACAGGCAGAACTTTAGTACATATATTCTATAAACATATTTCAGACAGGGCTCATGAAAATCATGTCAGGAAGATAGCACTTAGATTATTTGTCATCTTCATTTGGTGTTATCTAATTTTTGCTCCTTTAACTGGAATCCTACGATGTAGTATTAGGAAGTTTATTTAACCTATCCTTGCCATAGACACTGAAAGCGTGAGACTCGCTAATATTGGAAAGTTTTTCTGGATTTAATATTCTGAATTGTGTCCATTTTTATCTTTAGACTTAAAATCACTTTTTTGTAAATCAGCATGATACCCTCCGGATGAAGGAAAATGCGCGTGTTTGCATCCTGAAGAACTAGTGCCTATGTGGAGATGCAAGGGTTTCTGAGGATCATGCTGTCCTTGAACATCAGTTACTCATCCCTCACAGGTTCGGTGCTGTGGGATTGTGCATTGGTTCATTCAATCAGGGTATCTCTTGAGAAAGTAGTTGTTTCTTTCAAGTAAGTAGTTCAAAAAGGGGGAAAGTGGAGCAGCTGCTCCCTAAGAAGAGGGCACTGCAGACTTCATTCAAATTGATGCTAATTCCTCCAGAGTGATCCATTGAAGTGCTAATGATGTAGTCTCATTGCCTCTGGCCTAAATGTTCTGAACTTTGCTTTCTCTTTTAGTTCTATACTGCCTCTACAAAGCAAAATGAGCATTATAACGGTGGTCCACAGGCTAACTGGTAGGAAATTTCACAAAACAGTTTATCACAGGTAATTATAGAAAAAAGCGAGGCGGGGGAGACTCTTCTTTCTTATTTTAATAATAAAGATAAGTGACTATCTTCCTGGAAACCGTTGCAGACATTCCACATTTATTATTTCCTGGATTTAATACTATTCCAAGAACTAAAACCCCATGGGATTACTGATTTAAGCTTTTTTTTATATTCCTAAGGGTCATTTTGGAATACAGAAAAGTGTATTCAGGAATTCAAGCAATTAGTATTCAATATGTGAAAGTTATAGTTTCAAAACTTGACCTTTCTTTTAGGTTTTTAAATTCAGCTTGCAAATCTTAACAGCCTGTGCATGAATATAGCATATTTTATCAAAGTTTGATACTGAGTAATTTTACTCTCAGCTACAAAGCAAGTGCAAAACATCTAAACAGAATTAATGAATTTAATTTTATAACTCATTTTTTAAACTCAATGTTCAGATTTAACCATTTCTATACATTCTACAAATATAAATAATGAAATTTACCTATATGATGAATGTAATATAGTCTTTAAAGCTTCAGAGTCCTGAATACACTTAATAAGCTTGTGATATAATCTATTGTCAGGTCAGTTGCTCATTTATATAATTTAACTTTGTTCTACAGTGCAATTATTTTAAGATGCTTGCAAATATATTATTTTACATTTTTTCTCTCTTTTAGATTTTCTTATCTGTAGTTTCTTATTATTCATATGTTAGCTCCTCTTTGATTATCCTTTATATTTACTATTTACTCTGAAATAATTTTCATCTCACTTAAAATTTTTAAACTTTTCCATGCTCTGCTTTTTATATGGAAGTCTATATAATTTTTATTCCTCTTGTATTATTCATAATATAGTCTTCATTTTAGAAATTTTTTCTTTACCTTTTAATCTTCAGTTTTTTGTGTTTATTCTTTTTACATCTTTATTTTGATCAATCATTTCAATTCTGAATTTTAATAGTCCAAATATTTACCAATTTAAATTTTAATTTAAAAAACTAATTTAAATCCTTTAACACATTAGTTTGCGGTTTTTTTTATTTTAAGTTTGTATTTTATTAGTACATGTTTGCCATTCACATAGTTTACAGCTAACTTGGGGAGTGTATACATGTACATTTTTATTTGTTTAACAGTTAATTCTGTTTGTCATTCGGTACCTGGTGAACATGAGAAATGAGATGTTGCTGTCTTTGACTATGAGTATAATAATTCCTTAAATCTAGTACAAATGAGGTTAGAAAAATTTACTACCTGTAATTACAGAGTATTCCTTTAAATATGATTTCTTCTTTTTTTAAAGTGTGATTTCTTGGCTATCTGGTTTCTTCACTATTCTCTCCATTATAATTATATATATATAGAGAGAGAGAGAGACCAAGAAAATTGGTTACATTACCTTTTGCCATTAACTCACTTACATTGCCACCAAATGAATAAAATATCATTAACTTTACTTGGAATTGTTTTTACTCCTTCAAAAAAAAATACTATCTCTGCTACATTTACAGTGTATTTTAAATGTCCATAGATTGTCTGATCAATAATTTTAATACAATTTTAATTTATAAACTCTTTCTGAAATCATATGCATAAACTTTTCCCCTTATAAATGTGGGTTGGTGCATCTCATCTAGCATGACATGATGCCTTTGTATTTCAGACAATGATTACTTTTTAATTTGTTCATCTTTATCTACTTAGTGTCTCATATATTTAAAAAAAGATTCTTTCATTAACATGCTTTAAATATTTATCAATAGTTAGATGAATATACATATCAATATTATAAGATGAATTTTTGTGTTAAAATTTGAGTTCTGCCCAAATAAAACTTATATATATATATTTGCAAGTACAACACCATGTTTTGATACATGTATACATTGTAGAATGGCTAAAGAAAGCTAATTATTTATTCATCATCTTATATATTTATAATTATTTTGTTTGTATGTATAGTAAGAAGACTGAAAATCAAATCTTACTCCACACATAAAATATATATAAACATACGTATTTGTATACATACATGTTTGTATGAATATACATACATGGATGCATTTTGCCATGACTTATAGACCTTTATATCAGAAAGTTATTTCCAAACTCTAACATTCTCTTTTGTGGACAAGTAGAAGTGCTATTCATTACCTTTGTTTTTGCTCTATAAACAACGTTTTTCCTAAGAATCAGCTATGATGTCTCCCTACTTGCTAAACTGAAATTATTAGTAGCAGTACGCAAAGACACAAATTTACTAGTTGATTTTACTATGCCCTTCAAAATCTGAGCCTTGCTTACCTCACTCTTTCCTTCTTATTATATCTGAAATTGACATTTTATGGAACCATGTGGAGTTCATCAAGTGTATTTTGGGCTTTTTTTTATAAAGCCGGTTTTAATTCCATTCAATTTTACACCATTCGTTATTTTTCAAAAACTCCTTCACATTTCTTTTTTAAACACCTGTACTTTTTGAGGTACAAAGTTCATATATATATTCATATATATATATAAGTTCATATATATATATATATATATATATATATATATATATATATATGTTCAGTCTGTATATTTTTAGAGAATGTAGCTCCAGAAGATTTTCTTAGTTGCCTAATGCTATGTAACAACCCTCAGAATTCAATGGTTTAACCTAGCTATTTTATTATTTCTCATAATTCTTTGTGCTGTAGTCAGCTAAGAAGTAGACTTGTCTGCAATGTCCAAAATGGCTCAGTCACACAGCTGGTGACTGGAGCCTCAGAAGGGCCTGTCAAATGAAACACCTTCATTTTTCATTGCTTGGCCTTTGTATGGGACTTGAACACCTCCTACAGTGGTGGCTGACTTCTAAGAGGCATAAGGTGAAAATTGGCAGTCCTTTCAAACCTAAATTTGAAATTCCTATAATAGTTCTTCTGACACACGTCATTGTCAAGTACAGTCACAAATCCTTCATGAATTCAAGGGCAGATGAAATAATCTCCACTTTTTGCTTTAAGAATTGGCATAAATGAACACACAGACAAGAAATAGTTGACATTTTCACCCGGAGGTGAGTTACTGCACAAATCTAGGACAAATAATATTCTCTTTGGTATTCTTTTGCAGTCCTCTACTGAATTTTGTTTTTGTTTTTTGTTTTTTCTTTTTCGAGGAAGTTATAAGGTTTTAGTGTGAAATGATATAGAACTGGGTAAGTTAATATTTGGGGTCAGCCTTCATCCCTGTTGTGCCAGCCACCGCATCATTTCTTAACTATTTGGAATATTTGTATCTATTTTTAGGGGGAAACAGACTATGACTAAGCTTTATTTTCTAGAATGCTATTGCAGACCTCCATCTGTGAAACGATTTTTCTCTTTCTCCTTGTTAACCATGCTCACTCTACTGTTGTCACTCATCAACAAAACAAAGAACTTCTAAAAATATCAGAATGAACTGACTCTAGAATACAGTTTTTTAAGTATTTTTGAGTATTATGACAAATTAGAAATAACCTGACATAAAATATTATGATTTCATGCTTTTCACCATCTGAAGGATTCAATTGTAATATAAAAGTTACTATCCAAAAATAAAATCAATAAAATTGGAAATATGAAATAACCATAAACATTTCACTCACTCTAGTATATTTGAAAACTCTGAGAGCATGCATCAAAATAATTTTCTGATCCAAACATTCAAACATAGCAGGTTCCATTTGCCTGACATTATCTGTCTTAAGTATGTAATACTCTGAAAATAATGTGACAAATTATCCATATTACACATTTTTACTTTAATATTAATTCTGCTGAATATATATATATATATATATATATATATATATATATATCTACAGATACATTTCTTCTTAAACTTTGAAATATGATCATATGCAATTAAAGTAATTTGTATCCAGATTGTAACGATCATGGTTTGTATAGCTACCTGGTTGGTAAGGAGAATTGATTGGAAATTTACTAAATCTGCATTTTTTATTCTAACTTGATGCCAACATGATACCAAAGATTTTAACTTAAACCAAGAGGAATGTCTAATAGCCAGGTTACAGAAAAGTAAACTAAATATGACTTTAAAATCATATAAATTTATTGTAACATTTAAAAATAAAAATTTGAAACCTCTCAGGGGTTCTAATTCTCTTGTAATATTACCGGTTACATGTGTCTTTCCATGTTTCATCTGTACGTGTGTCTTATGTTGGATTTGTCTTTTAATTTGCTTTCCATTATAGGCACCATAAGGTTATCATTATTACTGACACTCAAGTTAGAGTTGTAACATATAACAGAAAATTAGGATATCTTTCATACACATATTTCTTTTTATGAGCAGATGTATTTTTCTCAGCACTCACGTAGTAGACACTTGTGCATTGCCTCCAACTGATTACATTATAATTCAAAAAACAGTCACTATTAAAATAAATTGTTGTGCTTGACTTGGGCTATTCAATTTCCCCCATGTCTGCTGGCAGTCACTGTTACGAATTTTTAAAATGTATTCACATATGTCGTAGTATGTTTTATATCTACATCAAGAAACTTGTCAATTACTTTTTTTATTTTAAAGAGACAAAAACAATAAAGACAATGACACAGAATTTCAAAACAAGATAATAGGAAATCAGCAATGGTTAATATATTACATGTTGTTATCTTCAAAGTCATTGGTCAGATTACAAGATATAGACCTGTATAATTGCTTTAAAAATATAAGCACAAATAATTGTTATCAATGAACTAAGTAGTATTTGCTAAATAGTAGTATAAATATCCTGGGTATCTTTTCAGTGTGTTGGTGATTTATTCTGATGTGAAAAAATTTTTAATAAGATGAGATCCCAGTTTTTGAGTCTTTGCAGTATTTCACATGTAGTTTGGTGTTTGTTCATGAATTCTTGGCCTGCTCTTATGTCTTCAATATTTCTACCTAATTTGTCTTCCTGTAGATTTAATGTTTCTGTTTTAATATTTAGACTGATTCATTTTTGCTTTAGTTTAGTGCATGGTAATATGCAGGAATCTAGTTTTAGTCTTCAGCATGCAGAAAGCTAGTTTTGTCCAGAACTATTTATTAAAAAGGTTATCTTTATTCCAGTGAACATGTTTAGTGCCTTTGTCAAAGATAAGGCAGGTGACTGTGTTTGTAGTTATGTCTACATCTTCTAGTTTGTTCCATTGATCCTCAACTCTATGCTTTTTCCATTACCATGCTGATTTTATCACAGTAGCTTAACATTTTAACTTCAAGTCAGGGATTGTGATGGCTCCTGCCTTTTAGGAATGTTTTCTCTAGATCTGTGAGGTATGCTGTTATTTCGATCGGGATTGCATTAAATCTGTATCACAATTTTGCGAGAATGACTATTTTCTGTATGTTGTTTGTTCCTATCCATGATCAAGGGATATCTTTCCACTTTCTGAAATGAACCAACTCTTCAATTCATTAATTATTTGTATTGTTTTCTTAGACTCAATTGTGTGGAGCACTAATCTGTGCTCAGATATTTATGATTTCCTCCCTTGTATGGGCTTCAGACTTGACTTACTCATCTCTTCTTTTCCCAGAAGCTTGTGATACAGCATTAGATTTTTTTTTAATGCACATTTTATTTTCCTAATGTGAGAATTCACTACTATAAATTTTTCTCTCGGGACTGCTTTCATTGCATCCCACAGGTTTTGGAAATTTTGTTTACATTTTCATTTACTTGTACATATAATTTAATTTCTTCTTTAAATTCATTTGCATCAGTTGTTCATGAGGGTCATTTAATTTCCACGTGCTTATGGATTTTTTGAATTTCTTTTGCCATTCATTTCCAATTTTACTGCACTATGGTCACATAATATGCATGGGATAAGTTCAACTCCATTGCATTTACTTAAGCATGTTCTGTGGGTTAACATATATTCTATTTTAGAGAATGTTTTATGTGCAGCTGAGAAGAATGTGTATTCTGATGTTGTTGGGTGGAACACTTTGTACATGTCTACTGTCTATTTATTCACAAGTTTGGTTCAGTTCTGTTGTTTATTTGCTGATCTTTAGTTTAGTTGTTCTATCTCTGTGACAAAGGGGAATTAAGATCCCCCACTACAACTATTTTATTGCTTATTTAATTTTTCATGTATAGTAATATTTGTTTTATATAGTTGGGTGCTCCTGATTTTGGTTCATATGTATTTAAAATTGCTACCTCTTCCTCTTGAATTTTTCCCCTAACAAGTATGTAGTGACCTTCTATATCTCTTTTTTATAATTCTTGGTTTGAAGTTCACATTTTCTGAAAGCAGAATAACTACCTTTGATTTTTTCTGGGTTCCTACTGCATGAAGTATTGTTTTCTATTCTTTCACTTTTGGTCTATGAATTTCTTTTTGAGTTAAATATGTTTCTTGTATATAGTATATTTTTGATTCATATTCCTTGATCCATTCTGCCTGTTTCTTTTGATTGAATTGAGATCATTTACTTTGACAGTAATAACTGATATGTATTGTCTTGTCTTTATCATGTTATTTACTTGCTGTCGATTCCCTACTTTTCCCTTCTGTTTAACTGTTTGTCCTGCTTGTTAGTTTTTATTCTCTTGTTGTTCCTAGAATTTTGGGCATTTTTATCTCTTTCTAGAAGGTCTTTCAGTTCTCTTTGTAGGGTGGTTTGGGTAGTCATGAAGTTCTTCAGTTGTTCTTTGTTGTGGAAGCATCTTATTTCTCCATTAATTTTGAAAGAAAGTTTTGCAGGATATATCAATCTGGGTTGGAAGTTGTTTTCTTTCAGGACCTGAAATATTACTCCAAGCTCTTCTTGAATTGAGGGTTTGCAGTGAGAAGTGTGTCATGATTCTGATTGGCTTCCCTTTTTAGATGATCTGTTTCTTTTCTCTAACAGCTTTTAATATTCTGTTCTTGTGCTGAATTTTTGAGATCTTGATCATTTATATGTCTGGGTGTGGATTTATTTTTGGTTATGGCTAAGTGGAGTTCTATATGCTTCATTTATCTGCATGTCAGAGTCTTTTCTCATGCTTAGGAAATTTTCTGGTATTACTTCTGCAAATAGTTATGTTATTTGTGTTGCCTCTTGTTTTTTCATTGATGCCAATTAACCTTATATTATTTTTCTTTGTGTCATCTTGCAACTTTTAAATTGTTATTTCCTGATCTTTTGTTATTTTCAGGAGCTCTTTCCTTTCACGATCACTAGTTGCAATCCTGTCAACAAGGTCTGAAAATCTGACTTCAGGTTTGATGGAGCAGTTTTTTCAGCTTTTAATTAAACTTTTAATTTCCTGGATATCTGTTTAAATCCATTTCATGCATGCTATTTCTTTCCTATATTGATCATTCAGTGTTTTCATCCTCTATCATCATGTATTTTTTTAAATCTATCTCTACTCTAGATTTGCTGAACAGTTCCTTTATAAATGTTGATTTTTTTTTTTACCTGAAAAATTATTTTTGCTCTGATTTCCTCTGTAGTCTCCTGGATTTGTTTCTGTACCTCTGCTGGTATCATTTCAGAAATTTCAGGTGGGTTTCTTCCAATTTCTTTGATGTAAATTTCTCCTAGACAAGCTCTGGGTGGGCTAGGGGTCTTAAATTGTATGTTGCTTTTTCATCTTGTCATTTGCTATTTCAAAAACTTTAAAAAAAATTTTTTTCTGTGATGATTCTTTTGAGTTTTTATAGTAAATAACTATATCACTAATATCAAGGTCTCTCTAGAAAAAGTCTATTCTTCAGGAATGTCTTCTGTGTGATTTTTGGTTTGTGCTTGTTACAAAATTATACTTTTGCAATTAGGTAAAAGTAGGATACTGGTATTTGTTTGGTGTGGTGCCTGGTCCTTTGGTGTAGGACTGTGGTGTGATTATTACCCCAGAGCTTCCCAGTATTGTTACAAAAGGGAGAACAACTGATTACAACAGATATGACATACTAGCTAAAGTAGTAAGATTAGCAACAATAATAGCATCAAGCACAATTTCAAAACTGACATATTGTGGTAACTGCTGATTTTGTGCTTTAGACCACAGAAGCAGAGTCTATAGTTATATAACAGAACTGATGGTAAATTAGGAGTTTGTATACAAAGTGTTTCCCCTTGGTAGATTGGTTTTACCCTATGGTGAGGAAATTTAGGGAGGATAGTGTATTGAACAATGGTAAATGGCAAGGAAGTAGAAGTAAGGCTGGTGAACAAAGGATGATCACACAAGACTTGGGAAACTAGAGAAAAGGGTGGAAAAGAAAGAATGCAGGAGTATTCAAGGGACTATCCGAACTTGCTCTCTGGCTTTGGTGGATTAATTTTCTGTGGTTGGAGTTCTCCCTAGCCATTTAGAAAAGAGAGAAAAAAAGAGCAGAAAAAAGAAAAAAAAGAAAGAAAAATTCAAGTGTGAAGTTACCAAGTCCTGGATTCATTCCAGGATGGTTGTTAGTCCAGTGGAGGCCGCAGTCATTTGTTGGCTTATATTGCTGTTCCTTTGGATTTTCTATACCGCTAGTCTCACTTGTCTATCCTATGAACCTTAGTTGGGATGCTACTGTGTTGCTGTGGTTCCTTCTGGTCTCTGGGCCTTCCCATGCAGTTCACCTCAGTAGTGGCAGTAGCAAAAGGAGAGGCCTCCCTCCTCTGGTGTGACTCATCTGGGTTCCTGTGGTGGCAGAGAGGCAATGGGAGGGGACTTTCTCCTCTGGCACCCTTCAACTGGTTTCCTGTGGTGGCTGAAAGGTGATGGGAGGGTTCTCCCTCCTCTGCATGACTCACTTGGTTTCTATGAGTTACTTTTATCTGAAATTATTTTCCAAGCATTTGAAGTAATGTCCAAATATACAGTGAGTGTTTAAATTTAAAAACATGATTACACCAAAAGACAGTAACTGGTTTAAAGCAAGTAATTCAGAGAGGTGGGACAACATTAAAATAAACAACTGAGGAAATAACTACTGTGCTTTATGCCTGATTATTAATACTGTGTATGTTCTATGCATAGTGTACTTAGGAAAAGATTTCAGTCTGAGGTCAGTTATTACTTTCAAGGTTGCAAGAAAAAGTACAGTTCTTAATATTTTCAAAAATTAGTAATTTTCTTTCTTTACGAATAAAAGATCCAACAGAAAAAATAAAACAGAACTGTAGAATTATTAAAAACTAAGCAGTCTTAGAAAACTGCAAGTTATTTTCCTTGGACAAAGATTTGGATACCTAAGTTAATTTGATTTCTCTTAGTGAGAAAGAAGAAAAGAACCTGATTTGAGCATATAAATCTTTAACTGAATTTTCAAATTATCTCTTTCTCTCCATCTGTATATCTTTATCTCTCTGTATATAGACACATGCATACACAACCATAAACATAGACACACATGCAGTCAGTGCTTGTCAGCCAGCTCCTTATGAGCAGTGCAACACCCTAACACTTACTTATTGCTACCATGCGGGAAATAGGTGAGCTTGCATTGCTTAACCTATGCTGGCTTGACCGAGTTTTTCCGTTCAAGGTGATGCTCTTCCTGAGTTTGGCTCCTTATCTTGGGACAGACCTAAGTCTGCACTGTGTAAGTTCCCTCTGTGTACCAACCTGAAATGCAAGCAGCTAACTCAGTGAACTTATTTTCATCATAGTTTTATGAGAAGCCAAGTATACGAAGTCATCATATTACAAAATTTGACTCTTAGCTACCTATTATTCAATTATTTGTTTTCTTTTTGTCGTTTTGAGACAGAGTTTCACTATGCAGTTTAGGCTGGCCTTGAACTCACTTTGTAGCCCAGACTGGCCTCAAACTCACCTCTGTCTTTCTGCCTCAGTCTCCTGAGTGCTGGGATTACGGACCTGAGCCACCATGCCTAGCTAACACTGACTATTCAGAAGAAGGCATACAGCCAAGCCCAAGGTCAAAGATCAAAAAGGATACTCTCCCCATGAAGTCAAAGTAAGTCAGATGACCCCAAACAACGCTAAACATAATCACATTAGGGAAGTTACACAGTAAGTTGCATGGAACTCAAGATGCACAAGCTGTCACTAATGTTCGGGATTTGTAACATGGGAAAATTCACTTGAATTAACAAAAATAATTTTGTTAAACTTTATTTCTTAAGAGAATATTTTCCAAATGTACTTTAACTTAAAACACAAAAATTAGGTAATACATTTCAAGTATGTATTAGAAAATTGCACAAATGCTAGATGTTTGTACCTGTGCCTCAGTTTGAATTCCTAGGAGTATAACCTGGACCATTGTCTCTTGGCACAGACAGTGTGAATACCATCTTTTTACATGTTCTTCTGTCCTCAGGTCACATGGAAGAGAAGAGATACAGAAGGATGTCTATGTGTATGTTGTGCATTGCACACATCTTTGTTACACGTGTGATATTCTAAGCTTAAGTAACCCTTAAATTCATAAAGGAACTGGTAGTAAATATGCCCAAGATTGCTTCTGGAGGCAAATGTTAACTTTATTATCTTGAACAGTCAAGAAGCTGACCTTCTTATCTACAAAGAGACATTTTATTTTCCTTGGAAGTTTATATAAAAGCATACTTTAGATCAGAGATCAACAGAGGCATGGTATAGACTGGTTATGACCAACATTAACCTAAGTTGACTAGTGGCTGTGACCAATGGCCACCAGTGGCAGCAGCCAACAGAGACTGATAGTGCTTTGCAGAAAACTGTGGACAGCCCTGCAGAGGCAGAGAAGGTTGCTTGAAGAGCTACTGAGTGGTTACCCAAGGACTAAAGGCCTCATCTGCTAGGAGCTGACGAAAATACCTAAAAGTTGCCATGTGCTGTAATACTAAAAACCGTAACACTTAGGGCTGAGATTCACTGGTATTTCAAAGCATGGAGCAGTTAACCAAGCCATACTTGCTAATTTGACATTTCTTTCTAAGTCTAGCAAAATAACTCAAGTGATTGGCAACAGTGGTGTTAGCTGTGTATAGATGGAATGGCATCACAGTGATAAACTTTCCACTAAAAGACTTGTTGATTTCTACCAGGGATGCTACCAAATCAAGTGTTTGATGTTTATTTCCTCTGTCAATAGATTTGTTATTCTTCAGGAGGGGTAGCTTGATAGTTAATATGAGCAAAAAAATTCTTTTTTATGAGCAGGATATCTTTTTTGAGAGAAAGAAAGCTTCTGTCTGAGAGACAGAAGGGGTCCCGAATGGGTTGCCCAAGAAAAAATCTTTGTTGTTGAATTAATGCTTAGCTTTTAACACCAAAAATGCTTGAATCATGTGGACAATAATCTAAATGTTTTGATGTCTTTTGATATAATCAAAATGTAAACAATATTTCTATTTTATGATATAGTATGACTTCATGTATATGCAACCTAATTCATTTATTTTCTATTTTTTCTTGTACAATTTAATTCTTCTGATGTTATTTCCCATGTGTCACTGTGACTGAAAGAAATAGCAGTAGTACTACCAGCTATACTGACCACACCAACCATGTGAGCATTCAGTCCATAGTATTAACTCAACAGTTAGGTATCCATTACACCAATGTGTGGAGTCTAGGCTGCCCCTCACAGTGGACAGACAAGTGTATTTCCCAACCTGAACTATTCAGCCTTGATTTTATGGCATGCTTCTGTATATGCCCTCTCTCTTTCTCTCTCTCTCACTCTCTCTCTCTCTCTTTCTCTGCATGTCAGTCCCATCATTTCCAAATGACCATGTTATTGATTTTAAAACATCTTCATTCAAAATTGAATTAAGAAGTGAGACGTTACCTAAATGATGACTTTGCAAACTCATGTACAATTGACTTTCTTTACTGATTTTTATTGAGTTGAGGGTATGATTTGAGTTGTGTAACTATAAATATAATATTTCTCAGAAACAGAAAAAGATAATCTGTAGTTAAATAAATTTGGCCAAACTTGAAGCTCTCTAATACAAATAAACCTTAAAATACTTGTGAGAGCTTATAAAGCATAAAAATATGTTCAAATAGCCAGTGCTTTATATAATTTTAAATAATACAAACTCTACCCAAACTTCTAGTGAGCTCATGGGAGAAATTGGATGGAGGATGTCTAGTATGATGACTCTGTCATTCTTTTTTATTGCTATGTTCTGCCCACATCCTACAAAGGAAGTCTCTGTTCCATGTGGAAAATATCACTGATATCTGTATGTGGTGGATTGACAACTGGGGATCAACTTGTACTACCACCTAAACTAAATCAGCATGATGCTGGATATGAATGGCACTGAAGGACTGTTGACAACATGAAAAGAGAACTTGAGAGAAAGAAGCAGTGTTGTTGGTTCTCCTGGGTGTTGGTTCTCCTGGAGGAGCTAGTTGAGTCTCTTTCCTAATATGAACTCAGCTGTCCTCATTGTTGGAGGAGCAAAGGACCTCACTGTCGCTGAGGATGGCTGTAATACTTGTCAGGGGAGTTCTGGTCCTTTCTTTGAGTCTTGCTTCTTGGCTCCAGTGCAAAACTCTCAACCCACTGGCACAGACTTTCTGGCTTCCACCGCTGACCTTTGGGCCTTCCCAGCACAGATTCATGAAACAGATTTGTATGAGACCTTGTCAGGTGCTCTAGGTCTTCAGCTGGACTCGTGCAGGATGTTGCCATGCTATCGAGGCCCACATGTGGATTTTTTTGGGTTCCTTAGTGTGTGGACAGATTTTCTTTACTTTTTGTGTTTGACTATTTGGGTGACTATTATAAAATAATACTATAAATTAGATTTTTTGTATTAAATTGTTTTCCTTGCAAATCCCTGACTATAACACTGTAGTTTTTTATTTTCTGTGATAGAAAACTGCATGTACCTTCAGACAGAAGCTCAAACAATAATGCCTTGTGCTTTCCAGTATAGTGGTTGCTGATGTCAGTGGTAATATGATTGGCCCAGTTATGGTTCTATGATTAACTGAGGAAGCAAGAAACACACAACACAAAGGAAATCAATGGATCAAACTATAAATATTTATATTATACCTTCTATGTTGTTGTTCTGCAATCCATTATTTATTATTCTATTGCACATTCCCAAACTTGTTGTAACATAAAATCCTGTTCTGGGAAATATTTAAAATATATTTGTAAACCCCACTTAACCATTGAAATGTATTTAATTACCTATAGTTCAAATCACAAGATTATGAATATACCCAACAATCAGCACACTTATTTTTCCCATGAATGGGAAGTAATATTTATTGAATGTCACATGCATGTACAGCTGCTATGCTCAAGATTCTTTTTAAAAAATAAAGACTGAAATGTCTTGCTAAGGACACTGACTGAGAGGTGCTTTGTTGCTTAGCTACATAATCAAACGATGTACGATGGGATGCAGGAAGGTCAATGAAAAGAATTGGTGGCAAATGGGCATTGATTTCAGGTCACTGAGGTATGTCTTAACCAGGAAAATGGAAAGTGGTCATCCCAAGTTGTTAAGAATTTCACAGTCACAGAAAATACAAAGAAAACACACTTTTTTTTTGGATAGGGTCTCATTATGTAGTCCACACTGGCCTTGAACTCACTATGTAGAAAGAATGCCTTGAATTTTTGTCAATCTTCCTGCTTCAGCCTCTCAATTGCTGGGATTACAGGCATTCATCACCATGCCCAGCAACAAAACATTTTTATAATGATATAGAAAAAAAAGTAAAACTCATTTTTCCTTAAAAATGTATAAGTATTCTGATTTAAAAATATTAAAGTAAAGCATAGTGGAAATATTTCATTTTTATATTTAAGCTTGTCCCTGTGTTTACACTTACTATTACATAAAGGTTTGCTTACTATGTGAAAATGCATTTAGTAAGTTTTTTAAGAAATAATGCTTTGTAAATATAAATCAGAATTTCATTCAGAAATTATTAAATAATCTGCTAAATAACATTTCAGTTCTGAATTTCAAAGGCGGATAATTGAAAAGGAAGAAAGAAGACTTCATTATTAACTCATCTGTCCTAGAATATGCATGTACTGTATTTCATTCCTCTATGCCATATCTATTATTGCCTTCATCTGTAGCCCATCAACCAACAAATGGACAAAAAAGATGTGGTATTTTCATACAAAGGAGTAGTACCCAGCTATAAAGAAATATAAGCTCAAGACTTTTATTGGTAAATGGATGCAATTTGAGACCATACTCATAAGTGAAATAAATCAGACTCTCATGTGTAACATCATATTGTCTCCGTAGTATAAGAAACTGAAAGAGTAAATAAGACCCAAAAGGTAAAATAGATACTGTGAAAAGGAAAGAAACTGCTCAAAAGGAAAGAGCAACTGTGGCAGGGGAAAAGAGAAAAGAAGGAAGGGGGAAAGTAAAAGAAATATATATATATATATACAAAATATGTGTACACAAGATATCTAAAATAATTGCACTACTCATACTATTAGTTCATTGAAAAGAACAGTGCTTATATTGTTTGATAATTTTGTATGCCTATAGCTGGTAATCTGAGCAATTATTAAATTAGTATACATAGACAACAGTATTTTTATGAAATTCCATGTATATGTCTGATATACAGCTTCAATTAAGCAATGAGCTAATGATGTTAAGTGTAAATGAAAAATGTAAGGTAGTGGTCGAGTCGTCATTGTAAGAGATTGAATTATGGCTAACAATGCTACACTGATAACACTATGGTATTATAATGCAAAGCACCAAAAGTCACCAATCAATACAGGAGGAATTGGCAATACTATTTCACAAAGTATTTCTTGTAAGGTTAAAAATATAATGAAGAAATTTAAGAAGATTAATAAATCTCCAGGGATGACCCATAAAGTCTATAAATTTGGAAATATTTTATTGGTAACATTTTAGTTATGAAATTTAACCTGGGGAACACTGAGTATCTCTTTTAATTAAACAGCTCTCACTCTCCATGCAATTTTTATAATAGTAACACATCAAACACAGGTAATTATTTCTAACATCTCTTTTTACAAGGTGAAAGAACAAGTCTTTGAAATTTTTCAGGGCTCCCGTGGGAAATCTCTAAGATAGCTTTTGGTGTGAGATGTATTGTGAAAGTTTTTCATTCCGTTTTTAACTTCACCTTTTTAAAAGTTAGAGTCCGATTTTTAAAAGACTATAAAACTCCCAAAAGTATTAAAACAGATTGGACAGTTAAGATAAGATCATGGGTGCCAGGAACACAATAGTTACTAAATAAATTGAAAGTACAAACTACAAATAAATTTGTAAAATAACATTAAGTAAAAATTTTAGCTCTTTCAGAAATGAAAAATCTTTAATTTTTGTATCTCCCCTACTTAAATAAGAATATAATAAAATCAACAAAAACTTCCACAAAATTATTCTGGTAAAACAGAAACTCTGCTATCTAAAAAATTAAACAGAGAAAACAGTAACTTTTCAGTTTTAGTTGAGGACATTAATCAAAAAGCCAATATAGCACAATGGAGCAAAACATTTTTTATTAATTTAAAAATATATAGTTTTCATCAGACATTATAAGAGAAATTAAATACAATTCACATCTTTTGTCCCTCAATATGCTCTTTATATAAAGAACAAAATGACAATTTGCTTAATGATAGTTTTCTTTTCAGCGGGTATGCGAGGTCAAACATAAGTTCACATTACTAGTAAAGAGCCTTTATTATATTAAGTATAATTAGCTCACTTTTATTATCTTTGAATGAAGTTTTTAATCCCTTAGGGTTTTTTTTTTCTAGGTGATAAGTGTTAATAGCTAACATTTAAAACAAAAAAAGACTCTTTGATATCTGCCTTGGTTGCTTTCTTGTTGTTGGGAACAAGTACTCCACACCCACGTGTCAAAGGAGAAAAAGTGTATTTTAGTTCACAGTTTGTAGAGGTTTCAGTTCATAGTTGACTGGTTCCAAGGTGGAGCAACATAGCAGAGGGGCATGGCAGAGGAGAGTTCATGACATGGAGGGCAGGAAGCAGGAAGCAGTAGCATTGAACCTCCCTTTCCCTTTTATACCATACACGCTGCAAGCTTATTGGTTGGTGCCACCCTCAATCATGGGAGGGCATTCTCCTTATCTACACTGAAATTAATGCTAAACCAATCAGTGGACTAATTCAATTATTACATACCCTTAATCCATAGTCACACATTCTAGTTCCAGCCATGTCCAGAAAGCACCTATGAGGAGCCCAGTCTTTGCGGAAAAATCTAGATACAAGCCATGGTAATATCCTTGATAAGTAGGAAGTATATAATTGGGTCTGATCATCAAAACTAGTAAGAATGATTGATTTAGGATCAGTTTCCTTTTTCTTTGAAACTTTAAAAATAGTACAAAATCACATTTCTCTGTCACTGTTACTCCTAGGTGACTATGACACTTAAGCTTGATTGCATTAAATTGATTCATTTCTGAGCTTTCTGGAGAATCCATGGAGCATACTTCTGGGTTCCTGGGTGGGTCATGGCCTTGAGATGTATGTCCGGCTCCTCAGTTCTTTCGCTCTAGACCTGTTCCCCTGGTCTCCGCTCTAGCTGTCATGTGATGAACAGCTGTTCTCTGCCATGCCTTTCCATCATGCTCTTTCTTCCTTCAAGACCAGTCTCTTATGAACTGGACCCTCTGAAAGTATGAGTCAGAATCAGCCTGTCCTCCTTTAAATTGTGAGCATTGGCTATTTTGTCCCACTAATGACAAACTGACTAGTACAGATGACTGATACCAGAGAAACGGAGTAGTAGCTCATTATTTCGTTTAGAGGTCTTTGGAACTGTCTAGCTGGATGTGTTTGGGAAACATTAGAAAGGGTCTAGAGAAGCTCTCAAATGCTGAGCAGAAAATAATGGGTGATTCTGGTTGGAGCTCAGAAGATCAGAATGCTGATAAAAAGGCCAGTCTTATGAGGTTTCAGTCAGAAGCAAGGATTTTATTGATAAATGGACTAGAAGCTTCTAGGAAGAATAAAAAGCTTCCATTTTACCTGTATCCTGAGACTTTGTTGTAGATTGAATCAAGGAAGTAGACTAATTGATTTGACCAAGGACATTCAAAGGTAGCCCAATAGTCAGTCTTGGGGATGAGTATTGCTGCCCACTTTTAGCTGGATTATAGTGATAAGGTGGGGGAAAAAGCAGAGCAGAAAATTTTGAAAAACTTAAATTTAATCTCAGATTGAACAATGTGTAACTTTTCAGTCAAAGGAGGTGTAGATGCTGAGAGTTTAGTGTCATTTACAGAAAAAAAAAGAGCCCTACTCTTTTTGGGGGTGTATGTCAGAAATCAACAAGACTTTAACCATCTTATGGTTGAAAGTGTAAGAGCATATATGTTTAATTTAAGAAGATAGCACTTAGAACCCTCAAAGGACAATTTAGGGAATTTGTATTCTTGGATTCATTTCATTGTGCTTTCTTTACCACGCAGCCACTTAGAAGCCTCTGCACCCAATCCATATAATGATGATTTTACCAGTCGAAACATGCAGGAGTTGTGGGATTAGGGAGACTTCCATTCATATTTTAAAAATCAGCCTGGGAGTCCAGGCAAGGATCCCCTCATAGGACAGTGTGTATTAGTGCAGCAAAGACCAAAAAAACTTGGAAATGCCAAGAACATGTAAGGTCTACCCAGGAAAGCCACAGTCCGTGAGTGGAGCTGGCCCAAGACCCAGGCCATGTGGTGCCCAACCAGGAAGTCCTAAAGGGTAGTGTTGCCCAAGTCCAGTGAGACACATATCTTACCACTGTGTGCTTGGATGGAGGACACGGAGCTATAGGACTTAATATTTGCCTTGAGAAGTTTGCTAGTCCTATTTTATTTCTATCCTCTTATTCCTTCCTTTTAGAATGAGATTTTTTACCATATGTGACGCTACCTGGTGATTACATGAATTGCTTTGGATTTTACAGAGTTTCGCAGCTATGAATTTACATTGAGTATCATAAGAGACTTTAACTTGAACTTTGGAAAATGCTGGAACTGTTGACTTGAGGAAAGTTTTCTGGGGTATTTCATTTGAATGCAAACAAGATAGTTGTGTCACATTAGGCAAAATTTAGACCTTATGTTTATTTTGGTTTAAGGAAGTGTATTTGGGTGTCAAAGTAACAAGGGGTATGGTGAAACAGTTAAGCTTGATTGTGTCAACTTGATTGCTTTGGAACTGCACAGAGAGTTGGTGAAGCACACTTCTTAGTGTCCATGTGGATCATGGAGCTATGGCCTTGGGCTGTACGTCAGGTGTCTCCACTTCTGCTCTGGTATTGTGCTCTGTTTTCTGGCTGCCATTTGGCAGCAGCTTTTCACTGTCTTACCTGTCGCCTATGCTGTTTTGCCCTTTAAAGTTTCCATATTTTTATCACACCTTATAAATGGAATGCTTAAAATGTAGTAGATACACTTTGATATGGTTTATTTTTTAATAGTTTGGCATATATATTTTTGACCACCTTTTTTCATAATATAAATGCTATGTTTAGTGAACAAAGAAGTAATTTCATATCCAGATAACAGCTAATACAACATATAGATGTCTTTCCCCAGCTGTCACTATATTGCTTATTGATTTCTATAGGTTCCACACAAATAATATTTGCATCCCATAAACATATGAGACCTTAGTATATGGCAGTCATTATAACAGGTCTCTTGCCTCTGTAATGAACAGTTGAATCAGAATTCCTTTTTGCATAATTTCTCAGGAAGCAACAACAAACCTTTTCACTTTTTTGCTTCTTCACTTTGATTCAAGTTGACTGTAACTAATGTTTCCTATTTAAATTCTAAAATTCGAATACTGTTAACAGATAAATGAATGATAATTATTGCTCTTCAAAATACAAAACGATATGTGAGATAATTCTGTCTTGTGAACTCCTTTTTTTGTTTCTCATGTTTGATCTCTCTTTGTTCTTGGATCTTTAAAACGTAAAGGCAGTTACAACACTTGACCTCATAACGGTGATGGTCCGTTGTTCATTGGATCTGTTCTACTAGAAAGAACATTACTTTGATGGTTTGTTTGAAAAATTTACAGTCAATTCAAAGTGAAAGGGCTAAGCTTTAGGAAAGCCACAAAAGCTAGCTTGCATTACTTACTCGCTTATGCTCTATTAAGCTTCCCTCTAACTTGCACAAGCAGATTAATTAATATAATCCACACAAATATATTATGCCTGATTTGAGAAAAGTCTTTATTAAAAGTAATCACTATATTTTTATCAAGTAAGTCCAAAATATTCAATCAAACTTCAGTACATAAATTCTTATAGGTACAAAATTGTTTACAAATAAAATTTGTTACTAATTAAAGCACATATTTATATAGCATAATTATTAATTTAAAAACACTGTCTTTTCATAATTTTATGATATTATTCCATTCAAAACATTCTTAGATGCGATGCTTTCATTATCATTAAAACTTTTCAGAGTACAGTAATCTCATTTTGTAGAGTACATCATTCTCATGCATGCTAAAGCTGAGATGTAACACTTGCACTGTAATGCTTTATACTGTCACTGAAAATACGTTCTAAGTACATAGGTATCCAGTAATTGTAAGATTTATCTTTCTTCCTGGAATATTTGTTTGTGGTCTCAAAAATATTCAGACATAGAGAAAGTTTTCTTAAGACATCTTTAGAAGATACTACTATACTACCCTAAATTTGTGAGGCCCACATATAAGTAAAATCACTGTAATTTTGTAAACTATTGATTCTACAAACTATTCTATTAGCTATTATTTTTATTTGCAATTAAATCAACAAATATGTATAAGTTTATCATGTCCAATGTTTTAAAATATGAATGAGATTTTGAAATCAAGCTAATCAACATAAACATTTCAGACACCGTTTTTGTAATAAGACTTCAGATGTAGTCTTCTCACAATTTTGAAGTGTCCCATACATTGTTATTAACTATAGTCATCATGTTGTGGTTAATCTTTATAAATACCCAGAACTAGGATTGCTTGGGCTTATTTTAAGCTAGCATGTAAATCATGAATACCTGTGTTATTCTTAAATAACGTGTCATTTTTCCAACCTGAAGAATAATTTTTAGGCAGAAAAGATTTTCATTGTATTTCAAAATATGTTATTTTTTTGCTGTGTACTGAAAGATCAAGCACATGGTATGAAATTGCAACCATTTTTTCTCATGTACCACAGTGAACTTATATCTCAGAGGAGACAAATTTTTTTGATACTGATAATTTTGTTCTCCTTCGCTTTATGTGTTTTGTTTTATTTTTGTTTTATCATTTTCTCCTGTCTGCAAATATTAACAATGATGTAGTATTGCAGCTAATGAGAAATTAAACCACATCGTATTTGAGCATTTCCTTGAAAAATTTCAGAATTGTCCTGCAGCTACACAACACTTAAGGTTTAATATTTCCTGTAGTTAAGGTACAAAAGATTTAAGGAGAAAAATTTGAGAAAATATTTAGAGATAATCTAAATTTGTGGAATACTGAGAAAATAACACTGTTTCAAAGCATAAAATTAATCTGAAGAAAGAAAAAGAAAAGTGGTTTGAGATCATGGAAAGGAAGTCATTGTCCTCTTTACATGGCAAAAATGAATGAATAAATAAATAAATACCTTAAGAAAATGCAGTTTTAACTTTTTCCTACAACACAATTCATGTATTGAATTTACTATAGAGGCACGAGCAAAGAAGGACTGCCCACTCATATAGCAATCAATAGTTTCTACCTCACAGTCTAGGTCTTGTGCACAGTGAAACTATGAATTGAAACCCTTAAATTATTAGTTGGTGTTTTTGTTTTATAGTCCCAGGCTTGAAGGAAAACCATGCTAAGTACTTTAATAACAGTTTTTATAATCTGTCGTTGCAAAATGTATTAGATCTTAAAAATACAAAAAAAGAAAATCCAAATTTTTTTCTAATAGTTTCTGAATTATGACATTTAATTTTCTGTAAGGGAATGAAAAGTTCTGGTGGTGTTTGCTTGTTAAGACTGATTGGCACACCCCTATTTGTTTCATTGCTTCGCTTAACTGCCCTTGACTCTTTGTTAAGGATCATGTGACTGTATTCGTGCCACTCTGCTTTTGACATTATGCTTGGTTCATTGGTCTATGTTTATTTTGCTCAACTTTGTTTCACTGTAGCTTCATTATAAAAACTGAATTTTAGTAGTGGAAATCTACAACATTGTCCTTTATAGTATTGGGTTGCCTGTTGTAAGTTTCATGACTTTCCATATAAACTTTGGAATCAATTGTTGATGTCACTTTTTAGGACAACGCAACACTAATTTCTCTGCATCCATTTTCATGTGCCTTTTTTATTTCTGTCCTCACCTCCTCTATCATGAGAATTTTTTTGTTATTTGATTTAGGTTCCACCTTAATCCAGAGTGTTCTCAATTCTAGAATATTTGCCTACATATATCTAGTATGACATTTTTTCCAAATAACATTGCATTCACAAATTTTGGGGGCTACAGTTTTTGAGGAGTCTACCATTAAATACACTATAAAAATGTTTTCTTTAGCTGTCTTTTATGCTGAGATTGTGGGCAATCATTTTTATTTCTTCCTAAATCTGTGTAGAATTCATCAAGGAAACTATCTTGAACTGCTCCTTTTTACTTTAGAAAGTTAATTAAATATTACTTCAACATTTTATATAGATTAAGATCTACTAAACTTATTTCTCTTGTTTGGAGTTTGGGAGTTTATGCATTTTAAGTTACAGTCCATTTCACTTAAGTAATGAAATATTTGGTTATAACTCTGTTAATAAGAATCTTATTATTTTCTTTTTAATATCAGTGAGGTGAGTAATGATGAACTGTCCATTTTTCTTTTTTGATTTTAGAAATGGTTTTTTTCGTCTTCTTTCTGGTTAGTACAATTTAACATTAATCACTTATATGCATATTTTCTAAGTGGCTTTGATTATTTTCAATTTATTTTTTCATGGTTTCCTGTACTAATTTCATTAATATATGCTCTACTTTTTATTATTTCATTTTCTTTCCTTGTGTTATCTTAAAATGTTCTTCCATCTCAGTTTGCTGATAGTGTAGCTGACATTAATGATTTTATATGTACTTATTTTCTAACGTACACGTTAAAAATATGATGTTTCACTAAGCACTCACTCCTTTTGCTGTAACTTGTAATTTGATATTTTTCATTGATTTATGTGCTATTTAGTGGTGTATTATATAGTCTGTCATCCCTCAAAATTGTGGGATTTTTTGGTACTTCTTGGTAGTTTTTCATTTTATAGCAGTCTAAAATCATACTTGGCAAGTTTGGAGTTTTAAAAATTTATTATGCAAGCTTAATGACCTTTTATATTGTTCGCCTTTATGAGTGTTCCATACGAGCTTGAGAGGAATATGTTCTTCTGTTGCTAGATGAAACTTACTAAAAATATAAGTGAGACGAAGTGGATTATTCTCTTCTATTCAACTCACATTCTTCACATTTTATGCCTGTCAGATCTATCAACTACTGAAAACAGGAATATTGTCTCTTTATCCTTAAAGTTCTATTAGTTTTTGTTTCATATATTTTGATGCGCTATTTGTAGGCACATGTAGATCAAAAGTTGTTGTTATGGCTTCTATCTAGATGTTTCCCCAAGGCCTCAAACAATCATAGGTGGGGCATATTGGAGGTGGCTGGATTTAGGGTGTCTGTTACTAGGATTAAGGATGTGGTTAAAGGAATCCCTGCCCTGGGCGTGGGGGGCACCAATCAGTAGCCTGAGTAGAACATGAGACAGAAAGAAAGGAGGCTGCGGCCGGTGCTTGCTGCTTTACTGAGTCCACTTGCTTTACCATGAACTGTTTCTCCTCTCCGATGCTCCTCTGCTGTGACACCCTGCTTCAGAGCCAACTGACTATGGACTGAAACCTCTAACTGCGCTGAAAGAAATCTTTCGTCCTTAAACTTGTGATTGTTGGGTATTTTTTTTCCAGCAACAAAAACAGTAATTAATACAGTTGTTATGTCTTCTTGAAGAGTTGACCTCTATATCATTATCTAAAACCTTCCTTTCTCCTATAGTAATTGCTTTTATTCTGAAGCATACTTTGGATAAATTTAACAAGAGTACTTTAGGTTTCTTTAGGCTGTGGTACTTTGTTTTTATTTTTATTTTTTTCTGATTGATGTCAGAATGGCATACATTCCTCTACTCTTTATGTTTAATATATTTAACATCTCTTCTGTGGTTTTATTGTAAGTAATGTACAGTTTTGTCTTTTAAAAATCTTTACAAATCTGTTTTAATTCTTCAATACAGAGCACTCACATGTATATGATTGCATAATTGAATTAATATTTACCATTTTTGTGACTTTTTTTCTATTTGTGGTATTCTCCCTTTTTTCACAAAATGTTTTCCTTTCTCTAGATTTAATTAAAATTTTGATTACATTTCATTTCATGTCCTCCATTAGTATATCAGTTATGCTTTAAAAACCTAATTGTAGACAAAGAATTGCCATATACATTTTTTCTACTCAAAAATATTCATTTAGTATTCTATTTCTTGATAAATACTGGAGTTAACTTGCAATAGTCTGCTGCCGGTCACTTCTCCCATTCCATATGCCATTGTCACTCATTTCACTGACATAGATGCTAAAATCATTCAATACTTTGCAAATAATTAATTTATATAAACAATTTGATTTTAGAAAAATAGAAATTTTAAAAGATGGGTTGAATTTTATCTTGATTTATTCTCTGTTGCTTTCCCTTTCTTTGTGTGGATCTGACCTCTGACTTGCATAACTTTTTTTCTTTCTTTGAAGATTATTTTAAAATTAAAGGTTTCTTGCATCTGCTGGTAATGACTTTCTTCAAATTCTTTGTTTCAAAATATCTTTATTTCTTCATTACTATAGAAATCTATGTCACTGGATGAAGAATGTTGGGTTGGTGATTTTTATTTTTTGTTTTAAATATTTTACTTCTCTCTGATCTTTTGCATGATTTCAAACAAGTTCAGCATAATTTTCCTATTTTTTTCTATAGATTAACTATTTTTTCTTGGTAATCATTCAAAATTTTCTTAAGCGTTTCATTTTCTATAGTTTGAGTACAATATGCTTAAGTATAGATTTTGAATTATTTCTTTTACCTGGTGTTCTCTCAGTATCTATAGTTCTCATTTCAACAAAATTTGAAAATATTTATCAATTATTGTTTGAATTATTGCTTTGTTACTTTTAGAATTTTTATATGCCTCAGAAGACACTAGAAGTCTACATGAGATAATTATGGCTGTAGTAAATCTGTTACCTAGTAAGTTGAAACTTAATGATTTTTTTCTTTAGTTCATTACACTATAGCAAGAAAAATTCTTTAGTCCTCACTGTAATTTTAAGCTTCTGAATGTAGGAAGATAATGATGATATTTAAAAGTTCTCTTCACTATATTTAAACACTAATTTTGTCTTATAATGAAATCAAATAGAAATTATCCAACCCTGTCTCCACCACAAATTATAATTCAGTACTTTAATGAGACCAAAAATATATATATATATATTTTGTGTATAATCTTTAACTTTGTGTATTAGTATTACTTATTGCTTATTCAAATTAAATTGAAAGAAATTTTGTTTCTGAAATAGTTTTAATCATATTTACATAACAATTGCCTCATATTTTCTTTTAAATATAAAAAATAGGTGCAGAATGCATTAAATTTAGTGTCTTCATTTATTTTTTAACACTTTTACAAAGGTTAAGTTAAAAAAACCAAACTGCAGAAACAATTTAATGAGGGAAAGTTTTCCCTTTGTTTACTGACTAATAACTCTATCATTAGCATAACTAACCACATTAGAATTAGAAGTAGTTTATCTACACTTTTCTGCATGAGTTTGATGAAAAGAATTCTATTAATAAATTCTGTGTTTCTGAGTCTAACTTAGAGAATCAGTGTGTGCCATTAGAGTTATGCTGCATAGTCTGTTGATTATTTGTAGTTGAACACATTTATTTTTCTTTCCTTTCTCCTGTAGAATGAAGGGTAAAAAAAATTCTCACTTTATGAATTTATTTTTGCAAGTACTTACTGATATATGAATGAATATGGCAAATTTATGCTTATACAAGCACAATAATTTTATGTTATGAAGCCCCTTTAGCATTTGAAGAGAATACAAAATAGACATGTGACTGTTTCTTTTAAAGCATGGAATATTTGCATTTAAAATGACTACATTTCAAATATGTAAATTTTGGCAGAAATAATTAAATCATTACTAAAACCTTTATTAAAAGGAAAATTACAATAATGCTTGTAGTTTTGGAATTTCCATAGCTTACACACCTGCTATTTATTTTGCCACATTCAAATATATATACAACGTTTGCCCTTGTCCTTCTTCTTCTTCTTCTTCTTCCTCTTCTTCTTCTTCCTCTTCTTCTTCTTCCTCTTCTTCTTCCTCTTCCTCTTCCTCTTCCTCTTCCTCTTCTTCTCTTTTCTTTTGTTTTTGGTACTGGGAGTCGAACTTAGGGTTTTACACTTGTCAAATAGTCGCTGTGCCACTGAGTTATTTCCCTGAAACTCCTTTGTCACTCTTAATACGACCTTCTTTCAAGTGAAAAACTGTCCTAAAGATAATAAATTTGGATGCAGTTCATAAGTGTTTTTCTATAAGTTAGTATAAGAAAACATCACTTTGTATTATTTTATCATAAATAGTACAAAAGTTTAAAGATTTAAAAAATTATAGTTCTTAAAAAATTCATTCTGCGTTGATATGAGAAATATCTGGACATTATATTTAATTTTACTATGATCTATTACTGCTCCAAGAAATAAAGTCTGTTAAGAAAATAAAATATTTGATTGGTAAAATAACTACTTATTTAAATGCTCATGCCATTGTTGTGCTGGGAAAACACATTTGCAAACACATACATGTGTGTACATTGCATTTACTAAGATAGTACATGTACTCAGATTTGAAGAATTCAAGCATGTAGGTATGTACACAAATTTACAAATGAACTAAATTTTCCATATAATATCTATGAATGACAATTTTATTTTTTAAAACTTGAAAATCTGTTTTCAACTTTTACAAAGTATTGATTTAATTTGCAATAAGTCATAATGAATTTAGAATTATTTTGATTCTGCATAGTTTTTAATTCATTAAATTATATGACATTCTTAACTGCAAATAATCTATAACAGTCTCATTTACCATCTCATTCAATGTTGTTTTTAATAGTTTTTACTACCAATGACAATCATTATTATCTTCAGCTAAACAAATTGGGTTCTTAAGAACTTCACTCACCTCAAAGTTGGTAAAAATAAACACTATTTTGTGTTTTTGAAATTCAGAATGAGCGTCTTATCTACATTGGGAAAACAATTGATTCTAGTGCATTCTAATTATAGACATGCACTTGAAAGTTTGTTGAATTGAAATGTGTTAGTCAATTGTAGAACACGTGACTAAAAAAGAATATAGTTTATCTCCTGAGTCTTGTTATGCAGACTTCAAGGTGCTCCTCCTTATAGTCAGTATCTTGGTTGTAGAAAGATGTGCAAGTCTGTGTGCTTTGTTAACTGTTATGTAAAATATGCGATAATTTTCAGAAATTAGCATATCTAATCTATTTTATGTGGGAAAAGTGATAGGTGGACAGCTCTTTTGTATAAATTGTTAGTTAAGTTTATTAGTTTAAGGTCCTTTCAGCTCAGTGGCTATAAGGTAGGTTTGTATCTGGCTTTGACATTGTTACACAAGAAGGTGAAAGACTGATTTGTTACAAATTCAGATCAGTATTGATATAAGTAATAATATTTTTCTCTGCTTTAGAGATTTACATAAAAATGAATAAGTACAGCTATTAAAAATTTATTGTGTAACTACCTTACAGTGGCTTTCAAAGAACTAAAATATTATATAAATACGTGTGAGTGTATTTTTTCTAGCAGTTAATATCTACCCAGCTCTCAGCACCTGCCATATTAACTACCTGGACTCTTGACCTACATGTTGAAGCTCTTTTGCTCTTGATTTTCATGGAAGAACTACAAGAAGAGACCAAAGATCTAGCTCTTTTCCTCCTTCTTAAGTATAGAATCTGTTACAAAAATTGTTCCATGGTTCTCAGAATCAGAAATTTTGATTTTCTAAGTAGTCTGATTAATACCCAATTTTTCATTTTTTCCAGAAAATTCTTCAAATTTTGACAACTGGAATAATGGTTTGAAAAGGATTTTTTTCCTTATTTTCTTTGAGCCAGATTATCTATTATTTTAATAGTAAATTACCTTTGGTAGTAAAGGGTGAGCACAAAGTAGGAACACTTACATTCTGGCAGAAGACATAAAGGAAATGCTTGTGTTCCAACATGGCTGCTCATACAGAAAAGAAGTTGTTTAGGTGCAATTCCATCTCATTAGGATCATCAGGCTTTCATAATTATTTTATGTCAGAAATACAACAGATTGTAAAAGTACCGAATTTTCAGAAATCAAGTCTTTAATAATAAAAGGAAATGGTTGGAGAGTATAGTATCTTCCAAGAATGTCTATTTACTATTGAAGGATATCAATTTTTTCCTGAATGTATTTGAGAAACATTGTGAGTTGTTAATAGATGTATGTCCATACACTTTGAGATACTAGTTTTGTTAATATTGGCAATAATATTTGGCTTATTTTATTACCTTATGGATATTTCATGTAAGGAAATTAGTTTTTCTAAAAATAGCCATCTAATATTTCCAAGTCAAATATAGCATACTTGTTTTTTTTCCAATATTTTCTATACATTAGAGAAGGTAGATACATAAGTTTATGTGGTTATAAATATTTAATGTTAAATTTTTGGAACAATAGCTTTCTTAAAGTTTTCTTGGAATTTCTGAATTTTTTCTTAACTAATGACATTGAATTTACTTTCTTCATATAAAATTTTCACTTTTATTCACAGGCTTTATTTTATTTTTATTTTTATTTTTGAGACAGAGTCTTGCTGTGTAGTTCATGGTGATCTTGAACTCATTATGTAGCCTACGCTGGTCTGGAACTTGAGGCAATCCTCTTGTCTCAGTCTTTTGAGTGCTGGGATTACAGGTGTTTGCCACCAAGCCTGGCTACTCTAATGTTTTATATAAATAATTACTAACATTTTTGATTCAATGAACTTATTAGGCCTGAATAAGGTTTTAGAGAGCTGTGAATTAGCCGTTTATTTTATCAAAAGCCCCTATCATTTTCTAAAATATCCTTCAGTTGTGAAACTGAATGTGTAAATAAGAACCGAAATGTACAATCAGTGCTATGAAATAGGAAGAAAATGTTCAAACAGGAAGAGGAACCAATGAAGGGGAAGGAGGAAAGGAAGGAAGGGGAAAAATAAGAAAAACAAAAAGTGGAAACATTTGTAAATAAACAAGGGAAGAGAGGTTGAAGGGGGGGTAGTGAAACAGAAAAAAAACAATGTATGTCATGTACAGGTGCAAATTCTCTATGGTGAATGTAATCATAGTTTATATCTAAAATGCACCAATAAACTTAATTAAAGGAAGAAACAAACAACTAAAAAGTCCCTATCAATGAAATCCTGCAGTGATCACCTGTATTATACTCCGATGCTTGGTAAGTTATGTATCTCTCCTGTGGCTATGTGAGATGAGGAAGAATGTAGGCAAAACAAAACAAAACAAAACAAAGCATCATAAGGAAAAAATTTTGGAAATGTTGAATATTAAATTATACATTGGTTGCAAAAACTATAGCAAAAATAATTTAGAGGTAT
Source organism: Cuniculus paca (assembly GCA_004365215.1). Taxonomy (NCBI): domain Eukaryota; kingdom Metazoa; phylum Chordata; class Mammalia; order Rodentia; family Cuniculidae; genus Cuniculus; species Cuniculus paca. Next base: position 45,315 of record RJWT010000609.1, read on the forward strand.
GTAACATTTCCGTATCTGGGCATGTTAAATCTAAAAAAAATATTGGAAATATATTGCTTATATTCCATCTATATTAATCTAAAAGATTATACACAATCTATTATTTTTATTTTATATAACAATTTACTGAAGTAATTTTACTCTTTAATATATGTACTTATTGTGAAATAATTATAATAGCCAAGATAGTTATTTCCCATAGATAGCTTTTTGTGATGAAAACACTTGACACCTGTCTCTTAGCAAATTTCTTGTGTGTGATATGTACAATATTATTAACTAGTCACTTTTTTCCTTATAGTCTGTCCTACTGACAACTGATTTGACTTACTGTTCAAATCAATTCACTCCATTGATTTTTATTTACAATTGGTTTAATTTACAGTTCAGAAATTTTAAGAAGGAAAACCTTTCCTCAGATATAAGCATACATTTAGATTATATGTTAATTAAGTTGTATTTCATTAGTATATTCTTTAATTAAATTGTCTATTTTTCATCTTTGAACCGGATCTTTGTATAAATGTATGCTAAGCATTATATCAACCCTCCATTTCATAAAGTAGGTTAAAGAAATCATTTTTTTGTGTTTTCTCTCTTGGGAAGTCAAAAGAGGCAGGATTCTGACCAGGAAGAATAAACTCTTGTTACTTTTAATTCATTTTTGATCTCTGTAAGATTATATTACCTACACTCACCACCTTTAATCTCTGATTCATAAAATTGAAGCATTTGGATGCAACTTAGTGAAATCTGTCTCTGTAGTTGATAGTCTGTATTCTATAATTCTGGATCATAGTTCATATACTCTTTCTTTTATTGCTGTGGTAAAGAATTCTTTACAGTCAGTATTATTAAATTGTTGGTTAAATAAAATTGTGGATCTTAGGAGAAAAAAATATTAGAAAGAAGAAACTCAAATTTCTCTGAGAGTTACAATAAAACCTGAAAACTGATCTCAAATAAATTATGCAAATATCTGTACATTCACGTGTTAAACTTCCAGAGCAGAAAAAAACAACTAACATTTGAAGAAAGCTATTTGAACATTGATCAACAAGATAAATATATTGAAAAGAACATTACCAGAGATGATATGAGAAAACATGAAATCTTTTACAAGAGAAATAGTAATAATGATTAGTACACATAGCAATATCACACAAATAAAAATGGACTAATTACATAAGATGATAATTAAAAGGTAACAATGCTTAAGCTCATGTAATAATCAGATAAATGCAAGAAAATGATTATAATGGTTCATTAAACAGACACTTTGCCATAAAACAAAATATAAATATAATCTATTGACTACAGATATTTAACATACATCTATATTTTAGAAAAAGTTTCTCCAAAAAATAGTCTGTTACATAATAAGCTTTACTTCAAATCTTATTTGCATCAAACAAAATTGTTCATATATGTGCACTAAAATGTATATATAAATGATATCAGTATCTGTTAGAACACAGAAATAGAATAAAATTAATATCCATATATAGTACAGTAGATAATTAATTCCTAATAAATTCTTAGAATTTAAATTATACTGAAATAAAATTAATGCATACTGCCATGAAAACCCAAGTCATACATAGATAGCGTTGAACAAACTACAGTGGACCCAAGGCAATAAGGTTTTGTCACATTGTCTCTACAAAAGTCACAAAGTATATTTTATGACATTGGAATTTCATGGTTGTTTTGAGGGAAAAGAAAGAAGTCATGTACAGAATAGAGCACCCATGGGTTGCATTTGTTTTTCCTTTACTTGAGGAGTAATCATTTTGTGATTATGTTAATTATATGCATATTATTTTACACATTTGTATTAAATTCAAACATACAAAAAAAAGCAAAGCCAGTATACACTGAATAGAAGCATTTGATGTGTTTATATATAATGGAATTATAAGAAAAATGTAAAATGTCATCCTCTTTTCTCTTTTTCTAAAGTAAAAACAGAACACACAAACAAACAGCAAAAAACTACTTGTGAGTCATGTCCTCAGAAAATTCTGTGAAAGGTGACAAAATATACATAAAATTGTTAACATTTTCTCCACTTTAGGTGATATAGTGAGGTCCAGTCTGGAACTCATGAGTTTTCTTTTTATCACTTTCTATTCTTTCCCAACAACAAAATTAGCATTGAAAAAGTTATAAAGCAAATAGAAATATGAATACACCAGAAATGTTATATTAGTCAGCATCTTTCAAGAGTTTCACTATTGAGTTCTTTCAAACTTTTACATAATTTATTGCTCAAATATAATAATAAAGAAAACATAGACAGTTGCTCATTTTAATTTAAAATGTTTTTGATTATGTAAACTGATCTTGCAGAACAAGAATAATCTCATTTATAAATGTTCACATAAATATTTAAAATAGAGTGGCTAAAAAGAACACAGTTGTACATTTGAAGTACACCAACGGTGCATTTAACTTTGGAAATTTCAGTGTATTTGGATACTAGAAATGTATAATTTTTTATTTAATGGCTTTATAATTTACATTTTCATTGAGATAACAAATCCTAGACATGATCTGAGATTCAGAGCCTAGGGTGCGGAGTCTATGCAGGGAAATAAAGTAGGTTTGATTCCTGATCGAAGTATGGCCATCAGTGACTTCTTTAGAAATCTGATATTGCTTCAAAGAACTCTTGCATGACTAGTTTAGTTTCTTCTTCAGGTCTAGAAGTAATCTAAGAATAAAATATATATATAAACAATTAGTTAAGTGCAAAGGTAGTCTTTTCATCATTTAATAAGTGTGGATTATCATTATTACTATTGCATTTAAGTAATTAAGAAATCAGCTATTCACCTAAGAATTTTAAAAAGCTTCTGTATTTTGAAAGTGTATCATGATGCAGTACAAAAATATTTTTAATGAAAAATAAAATAGTGTGTGTTTATCTTGCACAGCATGTTGCTTTGAAGTATAGAAACATAAATATTGTTGAGTAAATTCAGTAGAATAAGGGAATACTTCAAGAAATTAGAGTACTATGTGTTCTTGCTTTTGATACAGGGGAATGAAACTCCCAACTCACTATGTCTAGTATGAGTTCGTGTTCTCTAAAATCGAAGAATGAATTTTAGGAACAACGGAGGTTAAGAGCAGAATATATTTATTGAGGGAAAGAAAGAATGCTTCTGTCAGAGAAACAGAAGGGGTCCCGAGTGGGTTGCCAAAGACTGTTATTTTAGGGACTTTTTATAGAGTAGACGGGTCCAAGGTGGGGAAGAATGGGAATTCCTAAGGTGGGGCATAAGGTGGGACAGAACTATGGTTAACCAATAAGGTTAATTGCTCAGGTAAAATTGATTAAGTCCGGGACAAATGGGGAAGGAAGTCATGTAGCCAGCGAGCATGTTTAAGGAACAGTGACTCTTCCCTAGGGGGTCGAGACAGGTGACTCCTAGCTTCCTTAGGCATCTATAGACTTATTTAGAATATCAGTCCTCAGGAAGAAGGTGCTTTTGTTTGATCTGTTGTCCCAGGACCGGCCCATAGCAGGAGGTGCTTTTCTCCTTTACAGTTGCAAGGTATCTGGGTTTTTGCATTGGCTCCTTGGAGGACCTGGCCTTGTCTGACTGCCTATAATAATTCTAACTATCTCAGCTTCCTGTAACACTACGAGATAAAATAACACCAAACATCTCATAATACTTCAGGTTTTGTTCCATTTCCTCTTATATTCCTAAACAAAATTAGTTGATGGACTGACTTTACAATGAATTATTTAAGTGCCTTTTAATAGGCTTCAAACTCACATAGAGATCTGGATAAATTTGAGATTCTGTTTGCTGGGCGGTGGAGCTGAGAATGCATTTCCAAACAATTCTCATATGATGCTAAAGTTGTTCAACTACGGCCCATGCTTTGAGTAGCAAAGCCCTAGACTGAAAACTTTCTATTCCATGTCATCCCTCCATACTTTTCTTTCTCCTGGGTTATTATAGTTTTCACTTAGTGGATAATTCCCCTTATCATAGAAGTTTTCTCTTACTTCTTTTACCATATTCAGAATTTCACACTTCGAACTCCACAGAAAGTGTTTCTGTTAAAATCACCACAGCCATTGGTGCCATCCATTCATTCTCAATTTCTTCTCCTACTCCCACTTGACTTTTCATATGTGTTTGTTAACTTGGAGACTTTCCTGCCACAGATTCTTTTGTTGCTTGTCTTTAAACAGGGTCCTGTTTTTCTTTACTGAAGATAAAAATCTAACCATAAAAGATCTAAACCTAGATCCAAACCATAAAAGAATTAATGAAGTAGAAAGAAAACTAGGGATTCTGGGAGATAATTGGACCATGAGGGCACTGTACTCATACTCAGTGGATGAGTGCAGTGGAGAGCTCAGGGATAACTGTGCTGTTAGGAGGGGGATTGGCTCATAAGAGGCAGGGAGAGCCCTGACAGTCTGACCCTAAGGGTGTATCTCCCTCCTGGTTACTTCCTTTTCTGTTTGTTTCTTGGTGAGCATGACACCAGAAGCTTTTCTCAGGCAGACTCTTCCACCAGCCTGTCCTGCACTAGAGCCAGGCAACTACGGACAGAATCCACTAAAACTTATGAGCCAAAATGAACCTCTCCTCCATTCAGCTGTGGACGAACCAGTGAGATGAAGTGACTAAGACAGGCTCCTCTGCTTTCATTACTTACTGGTATTTGCATCCCCTATCACTAAATGCTGGAAACGACCAGGACTGAAGTGCTGTAATATTTTATGTGCAAGTATCAATGCCCTGCAGTGAATGTAATCATATACTGCAAACACGTACTAAGAAAATAAATAAATAAATAAATAAATAAATAAATAAAGGCTCATTCTAGAATTAAAAATAGATGCTTAATCTTTTTATTAGTACACATTTGCAGCACATAATGATTGCTTTCACTATAGGAGATTGGTACAGTCACATAACACATTTCACTTTCCTTCTTTCGACTCCCTCTATCCCCTTTATTATTTCAGCATCAGATTCATTTATTTATCTTATAAGATCTTAAAAGTTAATTATACATACAGATGGCAAAACAGACTAAATTTTTAAAGTCATAAAATGCATAAGGCAATTATACTAAATCAAGTTTTAGAATCCTTGTCTACATTGGATTACAATACTTTTTTCTCTTTTTTTGTATTCTCTCTCTTTTATTTTGTTATATATATAATACTTCATATAAGAGAAAGCATGCCATATTTAAATAAAGCTTAAGCATTTGCTTATGTGTCTGAGTTACTTCTGTAGTTAATACTACAGTCTCAAGGTACACCCATTTTATACTGTATTTAAAGAAAATATTTATTTATGAAAGTCTCCAAAACATTTGATGGCTTCTGTCTGTGTAGAGATGTTACATTTCAGAGTCATAAGACTTTAAATTTTATTTCATATAAGCATGCATTGCATGAACCTTTTACAAGGAGACTGCATTCATGTATTACTCTTATGTTCCTTTTTACAAGGAACAGAAAATGTCAAACTACGTTCAATATGTCAGAAACATTTAACCTTCAACGAAATTAAATAATAATGAGTACATTCATAAAATGCAATAAATCGTTGAGCTATGGAAAGAGATATCACTTTAGTGTCTGGAAACTACTTTTTTTTCATGCAAATACTTAGAAAGTTTAAGACTGTAGAAAATTGGGCAAAACACTATCATTAACACTTTTGCTACTGGTTCCAGAATCTATCAAAATTTATTCTTCTGCTTTCACAATTTTCCCACCATTAACATATGCAGTTCTGTTTATCTTAGGTGCTTAATAATCTCTATTCCTCCTTTTGCCTTCATGAATGCAGTTACACCCTTCTTATTTAATGAATCCCTTTCCCAACAGTAATCAGAATAAAAGAACTCTAACAAAATAAACAAGAGGTGTTAATGAACTGAAAATAACACTCATATAATTCCCCAAAGAGTCTAATGCTATCATAAACCTAACCTTATCTACTGAACAAAGTTCATTCCACATGCTGTCAGAATATTTAGAACTACCACAAGTTTTCTCATTATTAATATAATGTCTTGCAGATGAACTTGTTACTGGAAAATATTGACCAGAAAGGCAAACTCTTTAATGCAATTTAGTTTAGGAACTTATTTGAATGAGAAAGCCAAAACTGATCCTTCTCTAGTGACAACTTGTGCTGGTGGACAGGTCTCATGAGCTCAGTCTTTTGGCCAGTACTTTCAGTCTGCTACAGTACCAAGACAGATTTAGCAGATCCAGTTTCCATTGTTTGATGGTCTTGGTGTCCACATGGCCCAATCATCAGAATTACTCTAGTGACCTCAAGCTATGATCACATCTCAGTTCCAGGCAAGCACCACAGACAGATTCCAGACTAGACCTAGCACCAGGCTGGTTACTTCAGCTCTATTCCTTAGCCTAGCATCTGCAGACTCAACTTTTAGGTTGGACCATACAGGTACAATCTCTAGACCAATCCAGTTCCAGGCAATCCTACTTTCCAGGTTGATCACTATGGTCCCAAGCTCTAGCTAACCTAGGATTCAGACCTATTCAAGAAGTTTCCAGTGATGGATGTATCCCCATAAATTCAATCTACAAGACCACTTTTGTAGACCCAATAGTCTAGACCACCAACTGTAGTACTAGCTAGCAGTCTATGCTGGGGCCCAGTTTCTAGGTCAGTTGGCACTGCTTCAGATCCCAGTGCAGCATCTATGATCCAGCCTGTAAACTCACCCTTCTGGACTCGTGTTCCTCACCTGCCCCAACAGCTGTCCAGTTTCAGGCTTTTGGTTTGTCCCCTTATTCCAGATTCCAATGGAGAAACGTAGTAAAGGCCCATACTAGGACACACCACGGCTGGGGAAGCTTCATCTCAAACTCTAACATCATCTCTGAAGAACAAAGCTCCAGGCCAGGCACTCTGCCCCCAGGCATGTTCCCAAACTCGGCTCCAGATCTATTTCCTATCAGGCCAGTCCCATTTGACTCAGATTTTAGGCACAAACAAACAGGACCAGGTATGAGGCCCATCCCAAGCTTAGCCAGTTCCTACATGCTCACACGGAATGCTGAACCAGATCAGCCTTTAAGGTATCAAGTCTTAGGGAAGCTTCCAGAGATACGCATTACACTTCAGATCAATCCTCCAGGGCCAACCCCAAAACCCACCAAATAGGTTCATCGCTCTGTATTCAGGCTCAAGACTCAATTCTATACATCCAACCATCTGCTGATCCAGGAACCAGCCCCATTTGCCCAGGGATTCTAGCAGCAAACCTGCCCACAAACTATGTCAGACTTCCTGCACAGAAATTCAGGTTAATGATAGAAAAGATTTCCCAGATAAACTCAGCCTGCAAAGACTGGCATAAATCCTTACTTCAACTGTACAGACAATAATATATGTGCAACTATAAGGGAAAACCAAGGAATTTATTTTCACTTGATTTTTTTTGACTTTTTATTAGTACATGTTCCCAGTACATGAAGTTTATATCCATCTTGGAGAGTGAGTACATGAACATAATACAACATGTTTCTTTTTTTTTTAATTCTTTTCCCCTTCCCATCCACTTCTTCACCTTTGTCTCTAAATTCTCTTTCCTTGTTTTGATTCTTGTTGTTATTATTATTCTTAGCCCATGTATATGACATAATGTTTACATTGACTGAGATTATCACACTCCAGTACATAGTATATCTTAATTTTACTTACTTCTCCTTCCCCTACCCCTCTTTCCTTTAACCTGTGTCTTCTGGACTCTTCCCATTTGTAAGAAACTCATCCCTTTGTTTCCTTCTATCCATCCTTTATTGTGCTTTTTTATTTGCATTTTGCCTTACTCAAATGAGAGTCACGATATGATGTTTAAACTTGTATGTCTGATTTATCTCACTCAACATTGTATTTTATAGGTATATCAGTTTTTCAGCAAATGTCTCAACTTTGTCCATCTATATAGACAAGTAGCATTTCATTATGTATAGATGTCACATTTTGTTAACCATTCATCTGTTGATGAGTATATGGACTTTTCCCAGGACTAAGCTATTATGAATAGGGAAGAACTCAGAAAAATTATAAATAAAATAAAAGACACAATCAAGATATAGGTAAGTGAAACAAATAGACACTTCTTGGAAGAACAAGTATAAATTACCAACAAATACATGAAAAAAAATGCATCATCTCTGGTCAATAAAGACATGCAAATTACACCAAAAAGAATGGCAAGCATCTAAATGTCAAAGAATAACAAATAAGGGCTGGGGATTTAGCTCAGCAGCCTAAGCACCTGCCTAGCAAGTGCAAGGTTGTGAGTTCAATCTCCGGTGCTGAAAAAAAAAAAAAGACAGAAAGAAAAAGAAAGAATAACAAATACTGGTGAGGCTGAGGTGAAAAAGGAATTCTCCTACATTGATGGTGGGAAGGTAAGTTTTTACAACCATTATGGAAACCAGTGTAGAGTTTCCTCAAATAACTAAAATTAGAAATTCTATATGGACCACATGACATCAGAGAGATAAGGGCATACTACAGCAGTACATGCATACTAGCATTTATGGTGGCAAAATTTATTTTTTTTACAAAAGTTCCTGGAACACACAAGGAAGTTGGCAGTCATTTCAATAAACATCACTGTGAAAACTGGATATACATATGCAGATGAATGAAACTGATTTGTATTTCACATTATGTAGAAAAGTTAATTCAAAAGGGAGTAAAGACTTAAATATAGGACCTAAAATTCTAAAACTAATAGACAACAATGTAAAAGGAAATCTCTATGACATTAGTCTAGGCAACAGGTTTATGTATGTATGTGTAGTTGTATATACTTATTTATTTATTCATGATTCCAAAGTATGAACAATAGACAGATATTAAACTGAAAAGTTACTTCATAGGAAAGGTAAAAATTGAGAATAAATCGATGACTCACTGTTAAGGTTGATACACTGTGTCAACTTGAGAAGTTTAGAAGTTTAACTGGGAGACTCAGCAGGGAGCCAAGGTTCTTACTTTGTAAATATTCTCATCCTGTGCAAAGGAAGGCAAGGAGATTTTCTGAGTGCTACACCCCCACTGAAGGGGGGGGTGACCTGTATACAATATAAGGGAGGAGAAGAGACTTATTTCCCCCTTTTGCTCTGGTTGCTGCCTTGAAGTTTTGCTACAGTGCCATGTATCCTGCCTTGGAGCCAGCTGATTATGGACTGAAATCTCCTGAAACTGCAAGCTAAATAAACCTTTCCTTGCTTCACTTTGAGCTAGCAGGTATTTTTTTTAAATGAACATTATCGATCACCCTGAAAATAAATATAAAAACCACAATGAGACATTCTCTCTGATCTGTTTGAATAACTGTATCATGACCAAGGAAAATCAGTATTGACAAGGACATAGAGGACAGAGATCCCTGGTATTTGAGGATGAGAGTAGTAAATTTGTACAGCTATTATGTAAAAGAAGATAATATTTTACAAAACTTTAAAGATAGATCCACCATATGATATCAGAGTCCTGACCAAGATCCCCAACCTCCCAAACAAGTATACAGGAAAAGCTTAAATAAATATGACAAGGGGTATGATTTTAGGGCTCTAACTGAGTTCGAAACCCTTGGGGCTAAGACAAAGAGTTTCTCTCAGCGGTCCATATTTATTAGGTTTTGAAACAGAGGGGATATTGAGGAAAAGGTGGGAACTGGGCAGGACCTTGGGAGTCTGTCAAGATTCCTCCAGGTAGTAAATTATGCCAATTTAGGGGAACTGTCTTATCTCAATGATGACATTTATAGCAGGAGTGAGACAGCAGAAGTGAGATCCCTGCAGCTGCAGTCTCTATGTACTTCATTGGAGTTGGAGCCAAGCATCCTCAGCTGTGGTCTTATCTTGCCCTTTGAGGCATCTCCTTGTTCTGGGGTCGGCCATGTCATGGCCATGCCACAGCTCTGTACATATGTTCAATTTCCAGCTTCAACGGCTCCCAACAATATGATACAGCAATTCCATTACTGGGGGTATATTTATGCTCATCTGTACTACCATATTCATGCAATATTGTCCACAATACCAAAAATATGCAATTTTCCCATGTTTATCCAAGGACAAATGAATAAAGATGATGTGTTTTATATACACAATGGGCTAAATTCATCTTTACAAAAGAAAGAAATCACATCATTTGTAATGATATGGATGAATTTGGTGTACATTAAGTTAATTAAGATAGTCACAGAAAGAAAGACATCATATGATATTACTTACATGTGGAATTTCAAAAAAGTTGAACTTTCAGAAGTAGAAGATAAAGTGGTGATGCTAGGCATGGGGAGGTCACAATGTTGAGAGATATTATTCATAAAATATAAAATTTCAGTCAAAGAATAAGTTCCAGAGTCTATTGTAGAAAATAAGTGATGATTAATAATAATGTAACATTTTCTTGAAAATAAAAGAAAAAATTTAAATGCACTTATCCAAAATTTTATTAATAATATAAAGTATATTAATTAGCTTGATTTTAAACATCATGGGTTATTCAATAAGCATTATTTATAAAAAACACACAGCATTAACATTTATTTCTAAAACATTAATCCACATCAAGTGTACAACAAAATTTGTTAATTTACATTAAAATATTGGAAGAATGAAAAAAAATTTTATGTAAATATGCAAGTAATTTCCTTTAGCAGTTTTTTCATCTATCATCACCCTATATGATAATGAATATAATAAAACTAGCATTGCACTTGCTAAAATAGCTACCCATATATACCAACTTCCCAGTCTCCAGAAAAAAAAGAATTTGGAGACATGATCAAGAACCAAGAAATGGAAAGATATGAATTGGATTATCCAACTAGATTAAACTTAATCATAGGTTGTAAAAAGCAGAGAAATTTTGTTGGATGCAAGGAAAGAAAGAAATGACAAAGAAAGAAGAGACAGAGAAATGCAACATTTCTGTGTTCAAAGACCACGAGGGAAGTCTAGAAAACCATAAAATGTAGACAATAATGTAACAATAGAAATATTCTTCAATTATTCCCAAATTCAGTGTAGAGAAAGATGATTTTTTCTAAAAAAAATACTAAGCTATATTTGTTAATAATTAAGGTTAGTAAAATGTTTCATTTTCTAAACAGTCCTCATTTCATTTTCTAAACAATCCTCATAGAGGTTGTACATATTATACAAACATATTCAATAATACTATAGATCTAGTCATATATATGCATATATAGCTATATGAGCAGCCATAATAAGTTTTGTTTCTGTGTATGAATATAAAACAGCTAGTATAACATGTCATAATTAAGATTATTTCTGGTCCATACAGACATAATAAACTTAATTTGCCTCCAGAAGTTCACTGAAGTAGGATTCCATCCTATGTATTTTAACAGATACCACCTTGGTTAACTGTTTGATCTATGCAAAGTTATTAAAAAGGCTTGCAGTGCATTATTTAATAGGTGAAATAAAGCATATGGTCTTCAATATCACTTCCATCTTTAAAATTACATATTCTTAGGGTAGAGATAAAGACTTAGATACCACATGACTTTGCTCTAGTTGTACAATGAGCTAGTTATCTTGTGTCAAATAAGATATTTTCAGCCTTAAACTTAATTGATTTTACTTTGAAATGTGAACTCCCAGTTCCTTTCATGGTAACTTTGCTCCCCAAATTCTACACATAACCTTATTTTTACCAATAAGACAAGTTTGAACGGTAAATATAAAATTTCATAAGTCATTTATAAATAATTTAACAGTAGTATTTCCAACAAACACTTGAGAAAGGTGAACGCCTCATGGACTTAACTGAAAAATCCCTCTAAAGGACTTGAAAATTTTAAGTTATCACCTTTCATCCTCCTCTAATGTGAACTCGGTCACACAATCAAATAATGGTAACAAAACTAATTTTCAGAAAGACTTGAGGTTGTTTTTTTGATGCAAAAATGAAAGGCTAAATTGCTGGAGAATATAGGAATGTAGTGACTCCTGTGTTTAAGTGACAAGGCAGAATAAAAACATTTTTGTCAAAAGATTCCCTTTTGCAGCTTAACAGTATTTTTAGTAAAGGTAAGTACCATTCCAGAACTTTTATTGATTCACCTGCCATACATTAAAATGTAGACCTTGATTTCAGTCAAGCTTTGAAATAATTGGAGATAAACAGTATTGCATGAGGTATGTGACTGAATAATGGCATTAGGAAAGAGTTTTAAGAGGTATAATGAATATCATGAATTGGAACTTCATTTGAAATCTCAACTCATTAAAAGGTTGCCTAAGGCCATATGTCTAGTTTCACAGTTTGAAATAAAAGCTGACACTAGTTAAATTGTCTTCAAATAGTTATAAAAATAATTCTCTAAAATATATAGTGAGAAAAAAGTTAATATGTGTACCTAGTGTGTCAAAAGTTTGGAAAAAAAAGAAACCCAGTGTTCTCTCTGAATTTTATGTGTATCCAAAAACATTTTTCTGGTAATACCATTGAGCTATCTAGGGTTGAATATTATTCCAATCATATTACCAGCTGAGAGATAGTGATATATTAGCTAGTAAGTCTAATAGGAAAAAAATCTGTTCAAAATAAATTTTTGAAACCTAAAATTTGAAAAAAGACTTCGTAGAATATTTAAGACATCACCTTTATAAATCATGCTCAGTACTCAATAAAAAGGCTATAGTCACTCATGATTAAAAAAAGGATGTTTGAAAATTCAAAATATTTAAAATGTCTAAGAGAATATTTTATACTTATCTTATTCAAATGTAGAAAATATAGCAACATTTATCAAGACAGATAAAACAAAAATGTACAGTATAGAGCAACATAGAAGTTGAATCAGAGGTAAAGAGAAAATAAATTGCTCAGCAATGCAAAGCATAATAAATTGACAAAGATTTTCCAAGTGATAGAGGTATACCAAGAAAGATTGTCAGTGAGAGAAGAACATAATGAATACATTTCTGAAGATGATATAAAGAAGAAAATAAAATTGGTTCCTCAAAGAATTAAAAGTATCATAACACCTAAATATGTGCATCCATGTTTATAGCAGCATCCATGTTATTTATTGATTTATTTAAGAGAAAAAAGGCACAGGAAAGTAAAACAAAAAGTAAAAGACACAAACAAACAACAACCAACCCAAAACAGTAACATAATAGATTTTCAAAACAAGATAATAGACGCTTAACAATGGTTGTAATATTGCATATTGTTACCTTCATAAGGGTTGTTTAGATTACCATACATAGACATGCAAAAGTGCTATCTTTTTAAATTTCAGTTTTTGCTTTTGTAACTATCAGATTCCCACTATTTAAAATTGTGTCTACCACAATGCAAGTGGTTTATAATTTTTTAATCAAATGCATCTATATGATTCTTCACCAAACTGTTTTTTCTTTACATCTTATTCTACTTATGGATCTTTTGATTATTAAACAAAATTATACTTTGTTTTTAACTAGTATTAATGCTATCAATCAGAAGACCAAACATAGTAACCTGGTATACTCTTGCTTTTTAAATATTTTCTATTCAACTTTCAAATTTGTAACCATATTCAAAGGCACTCTAGAGAAACTATCTAAATGTTTCAAGTAGAAAAATCATCACCCAAATATCTTTCATAGCAACTTAGTTTTATGAGCAGTGATAGAAGTAGTATTTTTTTAAAAATCACACAAAAAAACTACTGTCATAGCTACTGTTCTGCTATCCAAACGTATTATAGCCCGTTTTAGAGTAAATTTTTTAGTGACACCCATATGGTAGACAACTTTTATAAGGTTAACCTTGTCAGTTACAGGTATCTACTAATGTATGTATTTTAAATGTCCTAAGAAAAAAGAAACCTAATAATAAAACATTCTGCCAATTTTTAATAGTCCAAGTAATTTTTTATGGACCAAGTAATAAAAGGTTTTTAAATGCCTTTTCATACATTTAATGAAACATAGTTTACATATTGTGAAAAATACAGACTAACTTCATATGCAGATCATGCAGTTTTACATAGGGTACACATACCACTATCTTAATCCACACCACTATCTTAAGTCATATCATGGATTGGCAATAAACAAATTCTCAGTAAAATGCTTAAACTATGAATTCTTCTAAGTTATGGATAATTTTTAATTTGCTTAACATCTAGAAGCTGTTCATGTGAAAGGCTGTGGGTTTTGTTAATAGTAGTTTCTGGCATGAAGTCTGAGTGATATATAACATTAGATACCCCTTGCTGAACACTTATACTGTATGGAAAATTATAGTATCAGAATTTACTTTTTAATACACCAATTTTCCCACTCATCATATCTAATTCTGTTGTATTCTCTCAGCTTCTTTACTCACACTTTCATGTAGAGGTCATGTTAAAGTGTGATCCATGGAGGTATTAGAGCAGTAATAGAATTTATAGACAAATTAAGATTGATGCAATTTCACAAGGATATTAATCATCATATTTTACTTGATAAAGAATTCTTGAACTCTCAGGGACTTGCCAGTACTTTTAAAATAAGAGCATCTAGTGAAACATTTACTTAAATAAATTCAGTCAAGACAATGTCATAACAAAAGGTGAGATGAGAAAAATTTTGACGAATGAAGTCTTGAACTCATTACTGAACTAATAGATTTTTTGACATTAACACATCTAATAACAATGTATCAAGATAAGAGAAATTAATACAATAATCTTTTCATATATTGAATCAGAAATCAGAAAACAATGAGACTTTACTTAAAAATAGACCACTAAAAATTAAATACATTCACATAACTACAATGCAGTATATTAAAAATCCAGAAGAAATGTCTTTGTCATTTTTCTCTCATTGCTTGGACAAAATGTTCAACACTCAAAATGAAGGAAAGAAGGAAAAGCTTTATCTCAATGTTTGGAGAGGTTTCAGTCCACAATCAGTTGACTCCAAGGCAGGTGGTGTGGTACAGGGGCAACACTGCAAAGCAGCAAAACACAGCAAAGCATCGAGAGCAAAAGTGGAAAGAGTAAGCCTCTTTTCCCTCCTTTTATTGTGTACAGGCCACTTTCATCTCCAGGATGGGTGCAGCACTCACAAAATCTCTGTGCCCTCCTCTTGCACAGGAAGAGGATATTTACAAAGTAAGGACCCTGGCTCCCTGCTGAGTCTCTCAGTTAAACTTCTAAACTGCTCAAGTTGACAGAATATATCAACTGTAACAATCCATCCCTTGCCAACTTGGCAAGCAGACACATTTCTTTAAACAGGTTTCCAGATGCAAATTCATGCTTATTCTTACCATTTTATAACTTGAACATTGTAACACAGGTTTAACAGTCCTTAAGGACTGGTATTAAGTCTATCAACATTATATTACATTAGAACCACAACATTCTTCCCTTGGCCCCCAATGATTCATGCACATCCTTTTATGCAAAAAGCATTTAGTTCATATACAAAAAAGCATTTAGTTCACCCTGTCCTAACAGCTTTAGCATTGCTGAAAAGTTGAAGTTCCAAGTCTCCTCAGAAATGTAAGAAAACTCTTAGCTGAAAGCCCCTGTACAAATGCAAACAGAGTTAAACACTTCCAACAGGCAAGAGCATGAAATAAACATTTGCATCCCCAAAGTTACGAACAGGGAGATACAAAGGATTGGGACCAAAGCAAGTCCAAAATCTAGCAGGGCAAACATTAAGTCCTGTAGTTTCATGTGCAGCATTTGAGGCAAGCTATGGCAAATTGTGAGCTCCAAATGGCTTTGGTGATGCCACTTCTATGGCACTTCTGGTGGTTACAGCTCCCATGGCTTCACTCTTAGTCTGGCTTTGCTCCCTTCTTTCAGGTTTCCTTAGATGATCCATACTCCTGGCTTTTCCAAATTTCTGGGTTCTCCATTGTACCTCTGGCTTCACACTCACATCTTCACAGATTGCCCTCTCAGGGGCACAGTGCCTGGCCTTCAAGATCTTCTGAAATCTAGGTGGAAGTCTTTTTAACCTCAGAATTCTTCCATTCTGTGTGTATGTAAAACCAGCACCACATGGATAATGCCAAGGTCTGCTGCCAGATGCAGCAGTAGTCAGGCTTTCCTCTCTCTTGACTGTATGGGTTGAGTCCCTGGATCACCGGACTGTCTGAATCCAATTTTGAGGAAAATTTCTGTGCTGCTCCCATTCTGGAAAATGGTGCTCTGTGGCTTTCACCTCAAAGCAAAGTCTTTCACTTTTGCAATTTTGAGACTGCAAAGGTTCAAGACTTGTGGCTTTTCATGATGTCTTCAGGCCATCTTTTATATTCTCCTGTTCCTTCTTAACAACTGAGATTTCCTCAGTTCTACTTTTGCAGTCCACAGCTTTATTGAAGCTTCTTTTCTGGCCAAATTTACAATATTTTAAGTTATCCTGTTGGACTCTGCTCTCGATTCACAATATAAATCTGGCTAAAAATGCCCAACAATAGCCATGCCACAACCTCAACATTTGACTGCCTTGAAATTTTTCTGCTAGATTAATTAGTCTGCTGCCCTTAAGACAAACTTTCTGCCTAACCATAACATACATCAGCTGGATTCCAACAACAAATGCAGTCCTTCCCAGCAGAAACTTCCCAAACCTGGTCTTTACCAACAGGATTTCTATCAGCTTTATGGTCTTCTGAGCTCTCACCAGAATCTGGCATACAGATCAGCCTAAATTGTTTCGGTTGTATTCCTTCAGGCGATATCTATGAACCTTTCCAAACTCTTCCCTTGAGCCAATACAAAAGA